>JARYGA010000845.1:0-61993 GCA_030545235.1 Helianthus tuberosus
TGTGACCAAGCAAAACATACATTTGACTTTTACATTTGTATATATAGGCATTCACTTCTGAGTGTGGACTATGAAAGTGCCAGATTATCGGAGTGAAGTGTGAGCTATAAAGGTGACGGAATATTAGAGTTTGGGCTATGGAGGTACCAGCTTATCGGAGTATGGGCTATGAAGGTGTTGGATGCAGGGGCGGATGTAGTATGTTAAGACCGGGTTCCCAGGAACCCAGTCTTTCCGGAAAAAAAAACGTTTTTTTGTAGTGTAAATCTTGTATGATTTGGAAAAAAACGTTTTTTTGTAGTGTAAACCTTGTATGATTTGAAAAAAGGAACCCAGTGATTTCTCCGGCTGGATCCGCCACTGGTTGGATGGACTATGAAGGTGTCGTCTAAGCTTATTTGTCATACTCTGATTAGTTGTTTTGGATTGCCTATTTAAACAAATGTAAAAATAAATGCCTATCTTACTAATATGTTTGGTAACATGCATATTCTCATGATTTTCCTTTTGTTACGTGTTTTTATTACTATAGAAAGAATGGTGTAATTGTTTTTGTAGGCTTTGATTTTCAGATTGAATACTCGAAGACAATAGATTACTAGAAATTGCTCATTGGGTATACTTGTTAGTTTTTTATTCGTAAAGACCATCGTATTTTAAATTACATGTTTTTAAATTCTAATGACGATGTTCTTTTCGTTATTGAATCGTATTTTGATTATGTGATGGGCCTTACCCGACCCGAATTTTTCTATGTTCAGTAATATGAAATCAGAGCATCTAAAAAAGCGAGCCCAGTGGAAAAAAATCCCGGATGCGCCATTGGTTACGAGGGTTTGCGGATCCAGATGTTTCCTCTTCTCTTTTTAGCTTTTTTTTCGTTAGTGTTTAACAGTATGTTTTTTTTTTGAAAATGAGTTTGCCTTTCAAGAACTTCCCACAATACTTGCAACGAGCCATCTCGGTGTTGTCCGGCATAAGACATAAGTCATAGTGGGACTAATTCTTGGGGTTTCTTTTGGGTTCGAGTACCAAAACAACTTCTTCATTATTTGCCATCGTAGTGAGAGGTTTGAGCGGTTTTGCGGGTATAGAGAGGGTTTGAGAGTTAAAGAAGTGGTGTAATCAAACCTAAACCTTCAACAACTATTTTTACTAAATGTAAGAGGGTTAGAATGATAAATAACCGGTTCCAACGGTTAAATGTCATTTTTTAAACTTATACCCGGTGGTACCTGGTTCTCGGGAACAAGTTACATAGGTATAACACCCCAATTTCCCGGTGGGCCCGGATGTGTATAGTTGTGACGGTTGGATAACAGTTATCACAATATAATAATATGCAGCGGAAGTATTAGAGTGAAAATATAAAATTCAGTATAAGCCCACAGGTGGGATCTAATAAACAGAGCTTCAGACATCATAGGCCTTAAGCATCAAGAGTAGCAAATTCCTTAGCCATCATTCTAGCCGACCTGTATTCCCAGCCTATAATAAGGTCCGGTTCCTGCGGTTCAATCTTTTGAAAATACGTCAGCCAAAGCTGGTAAATACAATTAACTGGCACTTTGGAATAACAGTTTTTCGAAAAGAGTTTTATACATAGAGAAAACCCGTAGGTGATCTTTTAATATATCTTGGGATTTATTCTTGTTACCAGACTTACATACTTGTTTAACCCATTGGGATGTCCGGACACGGTATTATTAACCCCCAATCATTTCAATTATCAAGCAAAACGGAATAAACTGGATCTTACATTTTTGCGCAATCATAGGCGACTTACTTATGTAATACCCGCTCCAAGTGGCATAATTGTCATCCCAAGTGTAAACTAAAATAAGTTAAGAGTATTTACCTTTTTGCTAGCTTCCAATAAACCAGATTATAATTTAGCAAAAAGCCGCAAGTCTAAGTACTATTGACCCAAGTCCGATTATCTGGGGGGTACTATAGTCTGGAATGAACAAATTTATTATCTGTTAGAATGTATAGGGACGTTAGTCCCTTTAGATATGACCCGATACTTAAGAATAGGTTCACTAGAATAAGCGTATACCGAATAGAATGTGATTTAAACCCAAAAAGTACTAGGACTTGTATAAAATGGGTAAAAAAGTACATTCTGGATTTTCAAATGAAAATGATAAGGTTAAACCCGTTTCAGTAAACTTATGTAAACTAGTTACGTAAGTCTAACCGTACGCGTATAAGCGATAACGGGTAACCGGATGAGTCCTGAACAAGTTCCATATGCCAATATACTTTAAACACGTTAAAATTTCAGTAGGATATCAACTTGTATGCCCGTTAAGGTTTTAAAATCAAATTATGCCACAAAAGGGCGTTTTGCTCATTTAGCGACGTATAAAAGGAACTTGCGTATAATATGATGTTACGACCATAAACATTCTATGAAAACACTTTATTTATGATATAATATCAGTAGGATATCAAACATATGTGTGTTTTATAGTTTAGAGTAAATTGCCATTTTAGTCCCTGAGTTTTGACCAAAATTGCCACTTTAGTCCAAATAGTTTTTTTCTTGCCATTTTAGTCCAAATAGTTTTGTTTTCTTGCCATTTTAGTCCCTGAGTTTTGTCATTTGTTGCCATTTTCATCGACCACCACTACCACCTCCCACCATCCACCCCATCATAACCTTCTATCACCGCCACCACCTGCCTGCACCGTCACCACCCATCCACCCACCCCACCACCACCACCATCACCACCCACCATTTCCACCACCACCGGGCACTTTTACGCCACCCACGTCATTAACCAACATCACCGTCATCATCGTAAAACCAACAACCACCGCCATCATCTTCACTGTAAACTGGCACAACACCATCCCCATACCATCGCACCTGCAAAAAAAGAAAGAAAAATGTGGTTCGACCAAAATTCACCTAAGTTAAATAATTTTTTTTGAATGGAGTTAGTGGGTTGGATGAAAATGGCAACAAATGACAAAACTCAGGGACTAAAATGGCAGAAAACAAAACTATTTGGACTAAAATGGCAAGAAAACAAAACTATTTGGACTAAAATGGCAAGAAAAAAACTATTTGGACTAAAGTGGCAATTTTGGTCAAAACTCAGGGACTAAAATGGCAATTTACTCTATAGTTTAAGACCAAACTATGCTCCGTATGGGCATTTTGGTCATTTCACACATAGTTTTGAAAGCTTATTTGGGATTCTGAGTTTATAGTATGTACCTACTGTAAAAACATTTTAAATAAGTTATAAAATCAGTAAGTCTTGGTTGGTAAATATGGTTTAAAACCATACTACGCGTCGAAACGGTGTTAAAGTCGTTAAATGACGATATTTGCAATGTTCTATGAAAATTGATGTTATGACCAGGTTTATATGGTCAATATATGCTATTGAGTATAACATATCAGTAGGTAAAAGATTTTGTATGAAAATTATGCTTTAAAACCATTTTATGCGCCATAAGGGAATTATCGTCATTTAAGAACGTAATACAAGAACTTGTGTATAAACTTAGTTTATAAACTGACTTGATATCCCAAAATATCCTAATTATGATATACATCAGTAGGTAATGAGTTTGGTATAAGAAATTAAGTTTAAAACTGTTCTATGCGCCGAAAGGGCATTTCGGTCACTTTAAAGCATAATTTACGATATTATACAAAAACTCAGTTTATGAACGGATTTGTAACATCAAAATATGTTAAACATGTTAACATATCAGTACCTAAATCATTTGCAAGCTCATTGGTGTCTAAAACCTTATTTTTGCTAAAAAATGGCATAATGGTCAAAGTATGGCCCATTTACGGAAACTTGCATAAAACTCAGATTACTATTACAATCGTGTAATATAACCTCAGAGGGTTATGCTACATCATATTACGATCATAACGGAACCTTAAATCAGTAGCGTACTAGTCTAATTCGGTTCATAATCGAAAGTCAAAGCAGAAGTCAAACTTCACAACTTTCGGTTGCGAACCGACCCTAAAACTGGAATTGACGAGCCGAACATGTTTACACATGTTCTAATAATTATTACTATGTTGTTTAAGTGATAAAACATATTTTAGGACACTTCTAAACTCAGATCATAATTATTTTCTTATACAAAATAAAATAATTATTCGAGGACGAGATTTCTTTTAAGGGGGTGAGGATGTAACACTCTTATATTTTAGATCGAATCCTATAGTGCCACGTGTCTAGAAACTCTCCATATGATTCAGATATGTTGAAGAAGAGAAATTATAATAATAAGAAAAGGGTAATAAATCATGAAAATAATATAGATTCAGAGTTGAGGGTTGAAAATGCCAAAAGACACGCTTTTACTTCTGGGAGGTCACTTACGGACCATATGAACTTAAACTTGCGGTTCACAAGGATGTTCAATAATTATTGTGTGCCTGGTCCCCTTACGGACCGTAAGGCTTATCCCCTTGCGGTCCGCAAGGGGTGCGCTGACAGTAGTTTCTTGGCTGGCAGCAGCCTTGCTACACATTATGCCACATTTAACAACCTTGCCACCCTTAAACCTCCTTCTAACACATGTCTTGCCACTAATCCATATCTTAACACATCATAGGACACTTGGCTTGATTTTAGAGCTCATGATCAAGTATAAATAGCCTCCTTCATGATCCATTTTCTTCAAACCTTTCATTTCTTTCTCTCTATCACTTTGGAGCTGCTTCTAATCCATAGAGGCCTCCTCCTTGAAGTTCTAAGCTTCTCTTGTATACTTGTAAGTGTTCTTTCTAGTCTACTTCATTTTATTGGCTAGTTAGTAGCCGAAAGTCAATTTTGCTTTGACGTTTGGTTCTGACCATTTCGGTCAAGTCGAAGTTCGAATCAAACTTTCCAACGTGGTCGTAATAATGAAGGTGTTAATCCCTTGTGATGGCACCCTCTGAAGATCACATTAAGTAGGCGAAATGACGAGTCAACTTTATATTACATAAAAGTAAAAAACGTAAACTTTGCAAATTACGCTAAATAAGTTTCTAAGTATCGAAACCTTAACTTTTGACATCATAACAGTTTATATAACATAATAGGACATGTTTAATCATGTCTAATTCGTCATTTCCTGTTTAGAGCTCATTTCGCAACTAAAAGTCAAACAGTTGGACTTATGCTTTGACTTTCGATTCTAACCCGTTTGGTCAAGTTTAGGACCTGGTTAAGATTGTTATATGACCATAATGTTGGAGGGATTAACCCTCTGAGGTTATACCTTCTTGTCATGTCGTTTGATAGGTTTATTGACAAGTCAACATAAGATACTTTAAAATGGCGAAAATGCCCTATAAATGGTTTTAGAACCAATGAAACATGTAATCTGACTTTGAAACTGATTTTATAACATCATGAAATATATTTTTCCTTAATGGACTTGTAATAGACCTATTCGACCACCCGATACCGCATATGCGCGTACAACTAGTTTAAAGAGAATAAAATATATAAACTAGTCGAATCGGGTCAAATGATTTCAAACTATTCTAAATCAGAATGCTTGGTTAAATAACCCGTATCCAACGAGACCGTGCACTCGGACGGGTATAAACCACATTCTATTCGGTCAATGCTTAATCTAGCGTAACCAAGTGTAATTCTAAGTATCTGGTCAAAGTGCAAAGGATATATATTGACCTGTGAACATTCTATAGGATAATATTTCAATCCATTCTAGACTATAGAAGCCCCCAGTAAAACGCACCTGAATTAATAAACTTTGAATACGGTTGTGCTACGAGAACCAAATACACTATGAGAATGCAGCTAGCACAGGTAAATACTTTTAGCCTATTTTATTTTATAAAGGCTTGGGATACGGAACTAGCTGCTTGGTCGGGTATTGAAAAGGGGCGAATGATGTCATAGAAATTCAATTGACCTGTTTTGATCCGTTTTGCTTGATAACTTAAACATTGGGGGTTAATACGACTGTGTCCTTGATATCCCCGACTCATTTAATTGCAAATGGCCACGACCTAAGCGCGGGGTGTAGGCATACACCTGACAGATGCTAATGCTATATTTATATAATATTGAAAATGTGGTGTGTCGATTAATCATGTACCGACGTTTAGTTCGGTCCCATATGTATTGACAAACATATAAAACTGGTAACAAGAAATATTACTTTATCCCAAGTTATTTAAAAAATAATATACCAAATGGTATCAAATATATTTTGAAAAGATTTTCAAAAGAGTCGGTTAATTTACTACAAGAAAACCTTAGTAATACCGGCGCCGCACCTCGCCGCTAAAGGTACCCTTCCTCGCCGTTAAAGGTATTAGCGGAGACATGTTGCCGCAAATGAGTTCGCCGCTAATTCTTGTCCGCTATGGAATGAGATGTCGCCGCTAATGGGATGGGTCCCTGCTAATGCCTCTGCTGGAGATTTTGCCTAAACGTTCGCCAGAGACGAATTTCCAGGTTATAAACTTATTACAAACGTGCCTAATAAACTGGTTATTTTTTTGAATGATTTATAATTGAAGACAAAGAAGTTAAAAAAAATAGACAAAATGATACGTTATACAAAATTATACATAAACATTGCAAATCCTCCTAAACTTTTTAACTTTTATGATTGTTGAACACTACACAAAATCTAAATAAAATGTCACAACTGGTCAAAGCTATTTTTGTCAGAGCTTGAGCTTGTCGTCGGAGCTTGACTGGTACGGTGGTGGTTGAGGGATGGCAGAGGTGGTGGTTGGCTTTCTACGTCATTAACAGTGGAGGAGCTTCCCTTGTCACCGGAGCTTGACTGGCACAGAGGAGGTTGACTTGTCGTCGGAGCTTGAGCTTCTCCCCGGAGCATCCTTCCAAGAAGAAAGGTGATCTACACTTGTGTTTTTTGAGTTGGAGGAGGATGAAAAAGTTTATGAAGTGTGTTTGTTTAAGGAGGAGAACAACTGCCATTGGATCAAGTTTTCATCAAGGGCTTGGATCAATCATTTTTATAGCACACGGATCACAGATTTACCGACAAAGCCAATAGAGGTGACGTCGTGCAATAGTGACAACATGATTACATGTCGCCTCTATTGAACGACTTCGCCGCTATTGGTGTCGCCGGCAATACACAACTTTCTTGTAGTGATTGTATTTACCAGCGAAAGCTGACGTATTTTTAAAGATTAATATATACAGGTGGCGAATAACGAAATAGGCTTGGTAGTGCTTGGGCTTAAGATATTGGAATTTGCAAATCTACGAAAAGACCCAAAATAGTCTCAAGTCCATTTTAATGAATCCTACCTTTGGGATATATCTATACTTCCGCTGCAAATTATGATAACTGCTATCCGACCCACACGCGACCCCAAGTCTGGGCCCACCTGGAATTCAGGGTGTGACAATTGCCGGTGTATGTTACCATTAGTAAAGGTCGTTCGTCTAGGGAACAAGTCTTTGAGAAAAGTATCATCCACCTTGTGGTATAATTAGTCTTGATAATTGTGACTTCAGAAAAGATATTTGTCATAAAAATCTTATATATTATATAAATGAAAATATGTGGGCTTATGTGCCACTCAATGAGGGCATCTAAATCTCGTGTTTTGGCTCCAAAAATTCGGGTATCTTTTTTCATTACATGGGTAGACATGGGATCCATATTATGACCCGCTAATTAAATGTTCTGAAAACCTAATTCTCTATCTCTTTCACCTCTCCGCTTCTTTGTGACCTAAATCCTTCAACCGCTTCCATTCTTCTGATCGATATATGTGATCTCTCCAGATGGTCTATGATCCTACTGCTCTTGATCCTCGGTGTCAATTTCAAGTATATTGTTGTTTTAGTTGATATAATTAGGGTTTCATCAACTGCTTTTTTTTTATTAGATTTGCTCTTCATGTTTCAAAAACCCTAAGGGTCTGTTTGGTTGACAGGAATCCATATGATTTCAAGTGAATTGAAATTTGAATACCATTCCTTTGTATGTTTGGTTGGACAAATTAGTTGAAGGGAATTGGATTTCAATTCCAACAAAATTCCTTATTTAATGGAATTCAGATTCCTTCTAAATTTCAAAGAAAAGTTTAAAAAACCACGGGAATGTTTCCAAAGTTACGGAAATAACCCATTTCCTCTTTCATTTTTGTCTAAAAACCAAAAAATAATAAAAAAATCACAAAAATTCTAAAAAATCCAAAAAATTCAAAAAATAATAAAAAATCAAAAAAGTTCTAAAAATTAAAAAAAATCGTAAAAATAAAAAAAATTATAAAAAATCTAAAAAATTATAAAAAATCAAAAAAATAATAAGAAATCCAAAAAATTCTAAAAAATTAAAAAACTCAAAAAAAAATAATAAAAAATTTAAAAAATACAAAAAATTCTGAAAAATCAAAAAATTATAAAAATAAAAAAAAAGAATAAAAATCCCAAAAAATCTAAAAAATCCAAAAAATAATAAAAAATCCAAAAAATTCTAAAAAATCAAAAAAATAATATTCTGAAAAATAAAAAAAATTCTAAAAATCCAAAAAATAAAAAAAATCCAAAAAATTTCAAAAAATTATAAAAAATCAAAAAATTATAAAAAATCCAAAAAAATATGAAAAAACAAAAAAATTCTAAAAAATAAAAAAAACCAAAAAATTATTAAAAATCAAAAAAATTCTAAAAAAAAATTCTAAAAAATCAAAAAAAATTATAAAAAATTAAAAAAATCTAAAAAACCAAAAAAATTAAAAATAAAAAAAATCTAAAAATCCAAAGAATCTAAAAAATAATAAAAAATCCAAAAAATTATAAAAAATAAAAAAAATTCAAAAAAATATAAAATTCAAAAAAAAAATTTTGAATTTTTTAATTTTTCGGATATTTTTTAGAATTTTTTAAATTTTTGGATTTTTTTATTATTTTTTAGATTTTTTTTAATCTTTAAGATTTTTTGGATTTTTTTATTATTTTAAGATTTTTTTTATTTTTTATATTTTTTTTGAATTTTTAAGATTTTTTGGATTTTTTAGAAAATTTTTTGATTTTTAGAATTTTTTGAACTTTTTATTATTTTTTAGAATTTTTATTGTTTTTTAGAATTATTTTGATTTTTTAGGAATTTTTTTGATATTTTAGAATTTTTTGAACTTTTTATTATTTTTTATAATTTTTTTAGAATTTTTTGGATTTTTTTATTATTTTTTAGATTTTTTTTTTGAATTTTTAGGATTTTTTATTATTTTTTTATTTTTTAGAAAATTTCTTGTTTTTTAGAATTTTTTGAACTTTATATTATTTTTTTAGAATTTTTTTTTTAATTTTTAGAATTTTTTGTATTTTCTATTATTTTTTAGATTTTTTTTGAATTTTTTGGATTTTTTGGATTTTTTATTATTTTTTAGAAATTTTTTTGATTTTTTAGAATTTTTTTGACAGATTTTGATATGGGGTTTTGGTCTTTGTTTATCTCCATCATCTTAACAGGGTTGATTTGGTGATTCACGAACAAAATTATGAACCATCAATTTTAGATTTAGGATTTTGATTTTATGGTTGTTTGGATTTGTTTACTCTATGTAATATGTACGATTAAATTTATTCGTTGTAATTGATATGTGTTAGTTGATATATGTCTAAAAATTCACTCAGATCTTGTACCTCCAGATTATTGTTCACAGTTGTTTGTTTTTCTTATTTTCTGGCAGAACCATCACCTCACATCAAAATATGATTTTCCCAGTTATATGATTCGGTCTATGGAAGAAGAGTTTCAAAGAATAGTTGGAGTTAGGTAATGAATTTCGTATTTGCCAAAGGTGTTACGTAAAATATTATTACTGTTGGAAAGATAATGATTTTTTTTCATTTGTTCGGCTTCTTGCAGTGGCCCACTTTGGGGATTTGTGGTTGCTTTTATGCTATTCAATGTAAAAGGTAGGTAACGTGAACTAATTATGCAACAAACCCGCGTTGGAAAAACTCAATCTTGAACGATCATCGTACATTTCTTGCAGGATCGAATCTTTATTTCTGGATTGCCATTATTCCAATAACAGTAAGTACTCATCTTTCTTATCTTATCAAAAGAGTAGTTTGTTTATACTTTTATATTACTCTTCTGCAAGGTTTAAAAGAACGGAAACGAGTTTTGAGGCGTTTTCCCTTCGCCTCACGAGGCGTAAGCCTCGAGACGAAACGAGGCGTAAGGCCGAGGCGGTATTAATAAATAAATATAAAAATTATATATATTATAAAAATAATAATACTAACTAATTTCATCATCAGATTCATCAAAATCATCAAAAACATGCATAAAAATACACGAAATGCTTGAAATTGACACAAAAAGTCAAAAACAGTAAAAACAACTATGAAAATCCCATTATGCGCACCTGAGGTGCAACCTTTCTTAGCGCCTCAGCCCCTTTGAGGCGCATATGCAGTAAAAACCCCATGAGGCGCGCCTCAGACTCGTTTTTTGGCCGTTTCGCCTCGAGGCGCGCCTGGAGGCGCACGCCTCAAGCATTTTTTAAAACCATGCTCTTCTAATTGCATATGTATATATATTCAGCTTGTTTTACTTGTGGGGACAAAATTGCAACATGTTATTGCTACTTTGGCACTCGAGAGTGCTGAAATTACTTGATATTATACTGAAACGAGATTAAAGCCTCGAGATGAACTCTTTTGGTTTAAGAAGCTAGAATTACTGCTCTCTTTAATCCATTTCATTCTTTTCCAGGTCAGCATCTCCTTTTTATCCTCGATTATTTAAAAGTACATCGGTTTTTCTTTTTAGTTAGTTTCGACTAATCTAAAATGTTTGTGGAGAACACATTTGCGCTAGCTTCGTTCTTTTGGTTATGGGTATTTTTTTTACTTGATTTCATAACCGCATTTCATCTTCGATTTTGAGTTATTTAAACTGTTTTAACATTTTTGTTTATTGCAGTGGCAATTCGGCTATAATTCTTGCTTTATCAAGAACCACACGCTCGTGTATATACGGCTGGTTTTGGGGTATGCATTTATTTCCATTCGGTTTGACCTAGATTTCATACATGTTTCTTAAAAGTAGCAAAACGGGTGGGTCGCGTAATGAGTCAAAACACGACGTCTCTCACTGTTCTTATGTCTGATAAAAGTGGTCATCCTTGTGTGTGTAATGTTTATATTCACCTGAACTCTATGTTAGTCTGCAGATGGGTACGAATTACAAGGTGCGTTAATTCCGAAGCGATTACGAGATACAATCCATGGACCTCTGCAATCCATCAACTAGGGGTGTTCAAAAATATCCGTATCCGAAAATCCGATCCGAAATATCCGAAAAATCGGATATCCGAAATTTCGGATATCCGAAATTCGGATATCCGAATTTTTCGGATTCGGATAGTGAGTTTCAAAATTTTCGGATATTTTGGATATCCGAAATATCCGAAAATTTAATTTTCATTTTTTTCGGATATCCGAATATCCGAAGTATCCGAAAATATCCGAAATATCCGAAAATATCCGAAAAATATCCGAAATGTCCGAAAACTTATATTCGGATATCCGAAACTATCCGTTTCCGAATATGAAAAAATAATAAAAAAATAAAAATTAAATAAAAAGTTGGATTTTCGGATATCCGATTCACTATCCGAATCCGTATCCGAAATTTCGGATATCCGAATTTCGGATATCCGAAATTTCGGATACGGATTCGGATACTGAAATCTGGTATCCGAAAATTTCGGATATCCGAAATTCGGATATCCGGTTTTGAACACCCCTACCATCAACCTCTGCAATCGAATCGATTCAACTATCAGATACACCTTTATTATTGCTCATTTTTTTACGATTTATAACATCTAGAAATTTTATCCATTTAACTCTTGAAACACCGTTCACATGTTGTAGAACCTGCCAAAAATGCTTTCGTAAACCAAGGCTCAGGTTCGCTAAGCCATTCAGGCTGAAAAATCCCTTATACATATATAGTTGCCAACTATTTTACAGGTTCTTTCCCTTATAAATGTATAGCTGCCAACTATTTTGCAGGTTGTTTCCTTCAAACATTGGCCCAGTCCTGGCTCACCGCTATCCAAGGGACAAATTCGTTAGCTTAGGTGATGTAAACGAGAAAGGTAAACATTATTTTAGTTTTTTTGTTATAAATTAAAGACTACAACTAACTTATTTAATAACAAAAGTTATCCTAAATGCAGGTTATATAATGTAGTAATGCTTATTTTGTATTCTCTAATAGCCTATCCATTTTTAGGTTGTTTATTCAACTCTAATTGACGTGTGAATCATAGTTTTTTTCATTTTATTTGTTGAAATGTTGAATGCTACATTATAATATATAATACATGGTAGTTTGTGTTTCCCGAACCAACTCGATTTTCGGTACCGATTCCACATTGTTTCAAAATGGGTGGTAGGGATCATTTTATATAATAACTAACAAGAGTTAATATCGATTATTAATGCACAATAATAATGGAACAACAAAATCCAAGAAGGATTGATATACCATGAATTTTTATACTTTATCCAGATTTGCTGAAATTTATGGAAACAATTTGCTGTAAAGATGGGATTTCTGGATGTGTTACTGTTTTGTGCTGCTTATATGCCTGTTTAAGTTTTGATAGTCACTGCACTTGGATCATTCCTTACCTTGGAGTCCATTAATATTTTAGGAGATTTCACAAAGAAGCAACTCAATGAAGTAAGTTTTTCTTTAGCTTCTTCTAGCTCATTTGATAGTACACATCAAAATGGGTTGTTTTATAAAATAAAGTATTATGTTGCTTCGGGTTAAAATGGATTCAACCAAAATTGGGTTCATGATCAGATGGTAATGGGTCAAACGGGTCGTTTTAAGAAAGTATTAATTTGGTTCAGTTTAAAAAAAATCTGACTAAAAGTGATTCATGATTAGATGGTAACTTATCAAAATGGGTCGATTAAAAGAAATGTTAATTTTGGTTCGGGTTATAACAAAATCTGACCAAATATGGGTTCATGATCAGATGGTTACCGCCTAAATGGGTCGTTTTTTTAAAGTGTATTAGTTTGTTTAAGGTCAAAACAAATGTATTAATTTGGTTCGGGTCATCGCAAGTCAGTTCATTTTTTATGTCGGCAAAACATTGTGTCAATGTTGATAGTGTCGACTTTGAGCTTGCTCGGTGTAATATCAATAGAACCGCTTACGTGGAGATTGATTAAAGCTTGGTTTCCTGTGAACTTTATATTTGTTGGGATTTTAGTTAAAAATTTACTTTAAGAATTCATCATGATTGTCTTCGAAAATAAAATCTCAACTGAATATGTTTAGTGGTGTAGCGTGTTGGTGACAATTGAGGTAAATACAATGACCTATCTTGACCAAGTGAGTGTCACACCCCAACCGATGGCGGAAACATCGGAGCGAGACGAAGATAGATTGCTCATCACACATAACACTAGAATTTGCGTCACGAATTTAAATAAGGGATTTCGTTTCATTTCTAAAGGCCAATTACAAAGGTTGGAATCAAATACAACAACTTGAGATACAAGAATTTAAAAACAATAAGAATACAAAATTTTAAATGTGTATCTAGGCATCCTACTATGTTCCATGCATCATCAGCATCATCTCAAAACATGCAACATGTTTTAAAAGCATAGTTCAATACAACGTTTGGCGAGTACACTAGTTTTAGACTCGTGACGTATGTATAAAAAGTATTTTCAATCCAACATAGCAATTTGGTATACAAGGTCAAACTATCATGCATAACTAAAAGTCAAACCCAAGTGTCCACAAGAATTTAGCATCCCTCGATATAGCAATATCATGACCGTAAAGAATAAATAATAGCATCCCTCGATATAGCAATATCTAAAGAATAAATAATAGCATCCCCGATATAACAATATCGAGACCGTAATGAATATAACTTAACAAAAACCCCGTCGGGTGGTGTGCTACTCCTATAGCGTTATAATTGTTAAGGCGGGTTAACAAGTAATATGAATTCTAGCATGAACCTAAGCATAACAAAGCATGTATGATGGATTGAATGAATAAAGCATATTTGTGTGAATCGTGCATTTTAACAAGTAAAACATGTTGCACCCAAAGTGTGTTTAAAGCAAAAGGGCTCAAGTGTAGTCACAAAATTGCTAATTCTTCCGATTATCCAAGTGTTGACGAGTGAATGAGTTTAGGAAGTTTAATGTATACGGGTTGGAGTTCAATGTATGTTTAGAGTCGGAATTCAGGATTTAAAAGTATATTGAAAGTAAGTATATGAGAAAATAACCATCTAGCACCTAATACCCGTTTTTGATACTATGAAACCCATAGGGGTTTTAATGTTTTCATGGTTAAAGTAACCATTAGAATCGTAACGAGTACTAAATTCTTAGATGATGTAACTTAGTATTTTGACAAATAACTGTAGGTCCCCTAAACGTATGGATCTTTCACAGAATTGTCTTTCCAATCAAGAGTGCAGAATCCTCTTGATCAGAATATCACAGAAACAAACGTATGGATCTTTCACAGAATTGTCTTTCCAATCAAGAGTGCGGAATCCTCTTGATCAGAATAAGCAGAAAACGTGTAGGAAACAGAAACAGCAACTCACTTTCAAACCGGATCTTTATTGATTGTCAATCGACAGAATTACAATCAATCAAGATCCCTAACAACCTAAATTTCGTCCAAGCCCTAAGCCTTTCACGAAATTACTCTCTCACAATGTTCTGGCTGATTAACCTAAACCCTAAAGCCTAACCTTGTTTATATAACACAAGGTTGCTACTTGGGCTTGGTTAAACATCATGGACTGCGAATTGGACAGGCCCAATTCGCCCCACATCCCCATAAGTATGGGTTTGGATAGCCCAAACATTACAACTAACTATTACAAAGCTAAACCCGCTAACTGTTTATCATTTAACTAATTACAAGATATCCAAAGACCAAATCTAAGCTGTTGTCACAAACATGCACCAACAAACTCCCCCTTGACAATAGCTTCATAAAATAACTTTGTCTTCAGTCATCTTGCAATCTTCATGTAGTCTTGCACTGTCTTTGGTCTTTGGATAGCTTCAGCTTCAACAGCTTCTGTCAGCAACAGACTCCCCCTAAGCTGATGAATCCAATGTAACACCTCGGAAATTCACGTCCTATAATAGGTTGACACGTGTCATAAAGTTTAAACGTGTGAAAGAAATATTATGGAAGGACTAAAGTTGACAAACGTGGAAAGTATGTAAATATACGTATTCTAAGTGTCAACTGTGAATAAATATATTGTATTTTAACCCTACAAGATGCTCATACCTTCAAACGAATAAATCATGGATCATACGAAGCTAAATGTGAGTGATTTCAAACTACAGGGACCAAATGTGTCAACATGTTTAATTTATACCTCTGAGTGACCTTTTGACAAACCCGAAGCCTTGTAAATATTAATTATGCTCATGAGAATACACCATAAAAATTTCATAAAGTTTCGTTAACGTATGAGAAAGATATGATCAAATTCGTGTGCGAAGCGTTAAAGCGTAAACGTCGAAAGTTAGGACTTTTCGGGTGAAAATAAAGTTACCCGGGGACTTGGCAAAGTGGGTATATGTTCTAAGGTCTTACTAGATCAGTTATAAGAGTTTACCATGCATAAAACAAGTGCCTAATCGGAGTTTGAAGGGTCAAGGACTAGATTGTAAGAAAAATCAATAAACTGATCTGGTAGGGGGCCGCGCTACGCGACGGCACCCTCGCGCTACGCGAGGGTGTGCCCAGCTCCAAAAAAACGCTGAATGTCTGCCAATTCGTATTTTCGCGACCCCAACTCATTTTTCCACTTCTCCTGGCCCCTAAAACGTCCCCTAAGCCCCTAGGACACATGTCAATCGATTGTGGGCACTCCTAGACTCAGTTGTCAAAGATTTATGGTGTGTAGAACCATTATAAATAGCCATTCAAGTTCACCATTTTTCTCACACCTTCATTTGATCACCTGGAGCCTTTCTGGAGCTAAGGAACTCTCCCAACTGATCATAAGTCGTGCATAGGACCCTTGTAAGTGTTCTAATCCTTTCTTGTTTGAGTTTAGCTTAGTTAATTAGCTAAAAGTCAAACCGTCGTAATTACGGTTTGACTTCGAGATTAGTCAATAATGGATCAGTCAAATCTCGAATTAAAAGTAGTTATAAGTTGGTATTTATGTGGGTAATAAAACCCCAAAAGGGTTTCCCCTGATCACCACTTTAACTAGTTCAAAAGTCGGGTCAAACATATACTTAAAAAGTCAACAGAATTCTTAAAAGGTCATTTATGCATAATTAGCTATCTAGGCCATGTATAACCTGTTTGATTATTGTTATAACTTAGTAATTAGTGTAAGAACATGTTCAAACCTGTTCAACCCGACTATTTCCTGTTTAGACCCGGTTCGGAACCGAAAGTCGCATAGTTTGACTTTCACTTTGACTTTCAGTTCTGACCCGTTTGGGCATATTTTAGAAATGCCTCAGAGCTTTAATTGGACTAGGATACATGTTAGAACAACCCTCTGTGATTATGCACCTCGGTTCATTAGTTATCCAATTAATATGCAAGTTTCCGTTAATTGTTCATATGTTGACCGTTATGCCCTTATTACCTTAAAACATGATTTATAAAAATGTAAAAGTGTAGAAACCTTGAATATTGATATATAAACTTGTATGCAAAATTTTACATCAGTTTGACTTGTAGATTAAGAGTTATGCTCATTAGCGTAATTACGGTGCTTTATGTTAATAAAGTGGCGTAATTAGCGTATAGCCTAATTAAACATACTTTTTGGTATCAAACGAATTACCCACTGATGTAATATATTATTTTGGGAATTTTAAAGATTTTTAATTAATTTTTGGCTGAGCATAACTCATAGTCGTAGGCTTAATTCGGTAATTGTCGGTTTTGCCCTTACGGGCCATAAAATGAGTTTTACTTATCTAAACGACTCCAAACCTTTTGCTACTGATCACATATGATTAATAAATTATTTTAAGCCTTCTGGAAATATAAAAATATCAGATTTAAGTATAGAACCCGGAAATGGCCTTTAATCGCCAAAATTAGCGTTTTTAACGCATAGTATGTCTTAGAATCATATTGGACATACCCGGGTTGATACCTACTGATATATGAGGCAAATTATGATATTTTAACAGTAAGCAAAGGTTGATAAACTCAGACTTCGTTTTTGAGCCTTTCGGCTTATGTGAAATTACCAAAATACCCCTACGGGGCATAGTTTGGTTAAATATGATAAATTTCACATATACGCCTTAGCCTACTGTTATAACCCATCAAAATGAGTATGTTTACTGTTTACATCAGACCTGTAACTCAGTTAAACAATTAAACTCTTTTACAAACTTTGAAATGACCAAACTACCCCTACGGGGCATAGTTTGTGTTTAAATTAGTTCGGGGCATAACGAAAGACATCCTACTGATGTTACAACATATTTGAAGCATATTGACTTAGGAAACCTGTATATGGCTCTTACGGATACCCGTTACGCATACTACGCGTTCGGCTCGGTTTATGTAACAAGTTTACATAAATTAGCCGAAACGGGTCAAACCTTAACGGTTTTATCTCAAAATCCAGAATGTGAATAATAGACCCATGTTACACAAGTCTTCAAACTTGTCGGGTCAGAATCACATTCTATCCGGTCTTCGCTTAATCGTGCGAACGAACCGTATCTTCGAAACTAGCCGGTCTAAGCTTAAGCATAATTAAAGACCCGCTAGGATTCTAATAGGTTATATTTAACCTTCGTTCCAGATTAGGAGAAACAGTAAAAGCTACCTGCTATTTGATTATTGTGACTATACTTTGCATCAAGGTAAATACTTTTAACTTATTTTCCCTATACGGGCTTGGGTTACGGTACATAGCGTACCGCTTGATCGGGCATCAAATCTCCACGCTTAGTGGGTAGTTGAATAATTTGATCGGCTCGTTTTAAACAGATGTGTTTACTTTACAGCCTTTGGGGGGTTAATGACCATGTCCCGGATATCCCTGGCATCATCTTACGAGATGGCCACGACCTGAGCACGGGGTGTAGGCGTACTCCCGTGTATAACTCACTTAAAGTGGTGTGTCTATTGATCTTTAACCCGGATACGTTCCGGGCTACTGAACGCATAAGTAACATGTAAATCGTTCACAAGATTATTATATTATTAAAATAATTCTCCCAAGTTAATAAAAATGTTTATGCCATGTGCATCCAAACCAATTTTCAATCATTTTATAAAACGAGTCAGTTGAATGTATTTACCAGTGTAAACTGACGTATTTTCCCAAAAAGACTGAATGCAGGTACTAAACGTAATTGGCTGGATTGTCTCCTAAGCATCAATAAAGGTCTCGCAAACTTAGGATGCCAGAAGTCTGTTGAACAATTAAATGTTATTTTGTTTCGATCCGTACTGTGGATAAACACCGGATAATTATGACTTTGTTTACAATAAATAAATTCGGATGTGTTATATTTTTGAATTGCTTCCGCTGTGCATTTATTATATTGTGTTGTTTGACTATTACGTTGCCAACCACGTCACGATACTCCCCCACTGGGCCCACCGGTGACACGTGGAAATCGGGGTGTGACAGGTTGGTATCAGAGCCAACACTGAGTGAATTAAACACTAGCCTTTTGTGTTTAATCTCAGTTACACAATTGCACATATCTAAACCTTCGAGTCTAGACTTATAACTTAGGACCAATTTCCACCTTTTCGGTATTTGTTTTGTCCTTTAAATTTTATATTTTGTTATTGTTATCTCATGCTTTATTGACAGGAATAACAAAGATGCCTCCTAGATTCTTCCGAACACGAGGAAGAGGACGAGGAAAGGGGTTAGCTACAGCCCCCAACGATCATGAAGCTGGATCTTCACGAAGACGAGCTCCATCAAACACCGAGAGTGACGACCCTCGGGAGAATAGAAGAAACCAGTTCGAGCCGGCCAGGCGGTCGGTTTCGCATAGTTCGACCCCGCCCGCTCTTAACCCTTACGAGCCGAACAATCCACAACCCTCATACGTACCGCTGCAGAGATCACTATCTCATCATTCATATGGTGACCCTACACCTATCTTTCGGGGACAGTTTAACCCGGTAGGATTCATACCGGAACCCGTGGGTTTTAACCCACTGGGTCCCGAGGACCACTCCTCCGGTGATCAAGCTGATGACATGGACGAGGATACGGACCCCGTCATGCCTGCAAGCGGAACTCCAAACCATCCGATCGAGATATCCGACGGATCGTCCTTTCACGGATCACCCTATGGTGGTCCAGATAGTTTTCAAGCCCTGTTCGATCAACACCAGTGGTATTATACACCATCACACCACTCGTCGTCACATGGGCAGCACCAGCAGCAGCCGTCTCATCAGCAACAGGAGCCACAACCACAGCCGCATCATCAAGATTCATCAGAGGATCATCGGTTTGTGGCAGTTACGCCACCACCTCCACCGCCACCAGTTCAACCGCCACCTCCTCAACCGCCAAGGCGTAGAAGAACCGGTGCCCGTATGTCGGTGCGACCAGGGGGCTTCACTTTCGATTCCCCACGTCAGTCTAGTGCTAGTCACTACCCACCGCACTATGAGGACCCACAAATGGGTGGGCCTTCGCAGCCAGCTTTTCAACAGCCACCGCACATGGGTTTTGATAACCCAATCCCAGCGTACACGGGTCCAAGTACTTACAACCCGTTTGAGCCACCAGCTTACAACAACTACGGATACGCTGAGGCAGATCCTTATATGGAAGCAGCAAATTATAACGCCCTCAATGCCCAAGGACCCTACGGAGATCCATGGGGGGTAAGCTACCCGAATCAGGGGTACCCAATACCTCCCAGGCCTATCATTAGAACGCAGTCGCAGCCGCCACGAATGTCTCCCCCAGAACGGGAGGAAATTCTACATAGATTGAATCAGGTTGAGCGGGAAGCTCGCCGCGACCGCCAAGAGAAGCAGACCTTCTTCCAGGGATTAATAGGACTGCTCAAGGGAAAGAACAAGAAGGATTATTAAATCCTCCTATTTGGTTGTTAAGCCCCTACGTGGGTGTGTATGTTTGTTTATGTGTATTGACCCCTGCGTGGGTCTACTTTTCCATAAACCCCTACGAGGGTATGTTGTATGTTTAGTCCCTGCGTGGACTTATGTTTGTTTAAGTCCCTACGTGGACAATTGTTGGTGTGTTAGTCCCTACGAGGACTTGTGTCTTTCTGTAAGACCCCTACGTGGGCATGTCTCCTGTAAGACCCCTGTGTGGGCATGCTAGTATGTTTTAGCTCCTGCGTGGGCAAATTTCATGTGTAAAAGACCCGTTTAGGGCGATATGTAATATAGTGATAAATTAATGGAGTGTTATTTTTATAAATTTCATGTTTGCCAATTGTGCATAAATAAATTATAAATGAAATAAATAAATTAAAATCATTCCTTTTAACTTGCCTAAGTAATTATTTAATTAAGAATCTTTAAGTGTGAAACCTAGCCTAGTGTCAAATATAAGACCGGGCCAAAATGGTAAGACCGGTTTAAAAGATTCAAATCCCTGTTAACATCTTAAAACATGTTAACACTCCGGCAGAAGTGATTCGTTAAAAATCACATGTCATTCTTAAATGAATAAGGATTCTTTAAAAGATTCCTAATCCAGTTTAATGATCTCTGAATCCTGGATTTACATCATCAATTAAGATGATTATATTTAACCATACGTGGTAATATAGTGCCTACGGGCCTTGCTCATTTCTACATGAGCCAAAAGACAGTGGTAGCTATGACTCCCTGTCTAATAAAGGTAATGAACTAGGTTCAAACCTTAAAAGTCTTGATTCTCTGAAATCATGGTTTATGAAATAGTCCATGAGACCAAGCCTTATGTGCTAATATATATTGTTATTGTTTTATGTTCAGGATAAATTTTAATTGAGATCCTAAATTAATACGATTAATAAGTTAACCAAATATGGTCTCTGTTTACCATGGTTAACGAATTACCCTAAGGGGTAATTCCATAATAAAATTCCAAATAAAATATTGACCTTGTTTTCTGCAACAGTTCAATACAAATGGCTGACTCCAATGAAGGCAATAGCCATCCGGTGGAGCCGAATGAGAACGCCCAGATTACATTAACGGGTGCTGAACTAAAAGCAATCATAGACGGAGCTATCACACAAGCTTTGGATAGACAATATGACGAATACAGTGGTACTCGGAGTAGGACCCACTCTGTGTCACAGTCAAAGCCAAGGACACATTCAGAGGCTCATAACAAGCCTCCTCCCAAGAAGAATGGACCCAAGAAAGACGGTGATGACCGTCAGTCCACCAACCACCAAAGTAATCCATCTCAGCAATTAGTACTGCATCAAGGACCCCGTAACAAGGGTTGCACATATAAGTACTTTGTGTCTTGTAAACCCAGGGATTTTACGGGGGAGAAAGGAGCCGTCGACTGTATGACGTGGCTCGATGAGATGGACACGGTCGTGGACATCAGCGGATGTGCTGAAGGTGATGTGGTTAAATTTGTCTCACAGTCCTTCAAAGGCGAGGCGTTAGCTTGGTGGAGATCTCTGATGGAGGCCTCCGGAAAGATCCCGTTGTATAGTATGTCTTGGGATCAATTCATTGCCCTGATCAAAGATAATTTCTGCCCTCAACATGAGGTGGAAAAGATATAATATGACTTTCTATCCCTGGTGATGAAGAACCTCGATTGTCAGGCTTATCTGACAAGCTTCAATACACTGTCTCGGCTGGTTCCCTACCTGGTAACCCCGGAGCCCAAAAGAACCGCTCGCTTTATTGGTGGTTTGGAACCCGAGATCAAGTCCAGTGTAAAGGCTTCTCGGCCAGTTACCTTCAGGTCTGTAACTGACCTTTCCTTATCCCTCACTCTTGATGCGGTCCGGCAGAGATCGCAGAGGAATAAGGCGGCCGAGAAGAGGAAGCATGAAGATGATGGTTCGTGTAAGTCGAACAAGAAGCACCGTGGGAGCGGTGATCACAAGAAGGGATCGGATTCGAAGAAAGAGGGGCATCGTTCTGGAGAGAAGCCCACATGCAAAACTTGCAAGAAACAGCACTTTGGGAAGTGCAGACTCGAATCAAACTCGAATAACGAGTCAAGGTCTTTTGCTTGTGGTTTGTGCAAGTCCAAGGAACACAAAACCTTGGATTGCAAGAAGATGAAAGATGCAACGTGCTACCGTTGCAACGAAAAGGGCCACATAAAGACTAACTGCCCTAAGTACAACAAGAAGCCTGAGGAGGCTAAGAAGACTAACGCCAGAGTCTTCAGGATGGATGCGAAAGAAGCTGTGCAGGATGATAACGTCATAACAGGTACTTTCCTTGTAAATGATGTTTTTGCAAGAGTACTTTTTGATTCAGGCGCAGATAAGTCTTTCGTAGATCATAAATTTTGTAAATTGTTGAATTTACCTGTCAAAACCCTAAAAGTGAATTATGAGGTAGAGTTAGCAGATGGTACCATTGAAACCGTCTCTACTGTGTTAGATGGATGTGTTATATCCATTAAGAACCATTCTTTTCCTCTATCTCTACTTCCCTTTAAACTAGCTGGTTTTGACATAGTTCTGGGTATGGACTGGTTATCTCATAACCAGGCCCAAATCGTCTGTAACATGAAGCAAGTAGTGATAAAGACTCTGTCTGGTGAGTCACTTACCATTCGGGGATATACCCAGTATGGACTACCTGAGCACGTGACTATGCTCAAGGCCTCCAAGTGTTTGAAGAAGGGGTGTGTCATCTACATGGCACAGGTGATTATTGATGAGCCCAAACCGAAGTTAGAAGACATCCCTGTCATCTCGGAATACCCAGAAGTGTTTCCTGAAGATCTACCTGGTTTACCACCAGATAGGCAAGTGGAATTCAGGATAGACATCATCCCCGGAGCGGCACCTGTTGCTAGGGCACCATACAGATTGGCACCCACAGAAATGAAGGAGTTGCGGACGCAGCTAGATGAATTGCTGGCTAAGGGTTTCATTCGACCTAGTTCATCTCCTTGGGGAGCGCCAATCTTGTTTGTCAAGAAGAAGGATGGATCGATGCGTCTATGCATCGACTATCGCGAGCTTAATAAAGTCACGATCAAGAATAGATATCCATTGCCCAGGATCGACGATTTGTTCGATCAGCTTCAAGGGGCAAGTTACTTCTCAAAGATTGATCTGAGGTCAGGCTACCATCAGTTGAAGGTTAAGGACGAAGACGTTCACAAGACTGCATTTAGGACTCGTTACGGTCACTACGAGTTCCTAGTGATGCCTCTTGGGCTCACTAATGCACCAGCCGCATTCATGGATCTCATGAATCGCGTCTGCAAGCCTTACTTAGATAAATTTGTTATCGTCTTCATCGATGACATCCTTATTTATTCTAAGAATCAAGCTGACCACGAGAAACACCTTCGTTGTATTCTCAAACTTCTACGTCAGGAGAAGCTCTACGCCAAATTCTCTAAGTGTGAATTTTGGCTACGAGAAGTCCAAATTCTTGGACACGTGGTTAGTGAGCGTGGTATCCAGGTGGATCCCGCTAAAGTTGAAGCTGTTATGAATTGGCAAGAGCCAAAGACACCTACGGAGATTCGTAGCTTCCTGGGATTGGCAGGATATTACAGGCGCTTCATTGAAAATTTTTCAAGGATTGCTGCGCCCCTAACTTCCTTGACCAAGAAGAAAGTAAAGTTCGTTTGGGGCCCTAAGCAGCAAGAGTCCTTCGATGTTTTGAGACAAAAGTTGAGCAACGCTCCTGTGCTTACATTACCTGAAGGCGCTGAAGAATTCGTAGTTTATTGTGATGCATCACACACTGGCATGGGGTGTGTGCTTATGCAGAAAGGCAAGGTGATTGCCTATGCATCACGACAGTTAAAGGTGCACGAAAAGAATTACACCACCCATGACTTGGAATTGGGTGCCGTTGTGTTCGCACTAAAACTGTGGAGGCATTATCTTTATGGAATCAAGTTTGTGATCTTTTCTGATCACAAGAGCCTCCAGCATCTGTTTAACCAAAAAGAATTAAACATGAGGCAACGCCGTTGGATGGAAACTTTAAATGATTATGATTGTGAAATCAGATACCATCCCGGCAAAGCGAATGTAGTCGCTGATGCCTTGAGCAGAAAGGAAAGGGTTAAACCCATTCGAATTAACGCCAAGCGTATGGAGATAAAGAACAGTTTGATAGAAAGGGTGTTAGCTGCACAGAAAGAAGCTGTGTTGGAAGCTAACTATCCTGATGAAAAGTTAGGAGTAACTGAGGAGCAGTTAACTCTTAGCAAGGACGGAATTTTACGGTTAAACGGACGAATATGGGTTCCAATTTTTGGAGGACTTCGTGATGTCATCCTCCAAGAAACCCATAGTTCCAAATACTCCGTTCATCCTGGAGCTGATAAGATGTACCAGGATTTAAAGGCAAATTATTGGTGGATAGGCTTGAAAAAGTCTGTAGCCGCCCATGTAGCAAAATGCTTGACATGTGCGCAAGTCAAAGCCGAGCATCAGAAACCGTCAGGTTTGCTACAACAGCCTGAACTTCCTACGTGGAAGTGGGAGATGGTAACTATGGATTTTATTACCAAGTTACCCAAGACAAGGAAAGGAAATGATACGATATGGGTTATAGTTGACCGACTGACTAAGTCAGCTCATTTCTTACCCATCAAGGAGACTTATAGCTCCGATATGTTAGCCCAGTTATACGTTGATAAGATTGTAGCCTTGCACGGCATACCTGTAGCTATTATCTCTGGTAGAGATACTAGGTACACGTCACATTTTTGGAAGAGCTTCCAGCAATCTTTGGGCACACGTTTGAACTTTAGTACGGCTTACCATCCTCAGACTGACGGTCAGAGTGAGCGTACTATTCAAACGTTGGAAGACATGCTACGTGCATGTGCGATCGAATTGGAAGGTAGCTGGGATAAGAACCTACCATTAATCGAATTCTCCTACAACAATAGCTACCATACCAGCATAAAGGCTGCGCCTTTTGAGGCATTATACGGTAGAAAGTGTAGATCGCCAGTTTGTTGGGCGGAAGTTGGAGAAGTCCAGTTATCAGGACCAGAGATCGTGTTCGAAACGACGGACAAGATTGTCCAGATTCGTAACAATCTCCAAGCTGCCCGGAATAGGCAGAAGAGTTACGCGGATCCAAGTCGTAAGGATTTTCACTTCGAAGTAGGTGACAAAGTCCTACTTAAAGTGTCACCATGGAAAGGGGTGATGCGATTTGGTAAGAAAGGCAAACTAAGCCCGAGATACATAGGACCTTTCGAGGTTATCGAACGCGTCGGGTCAGTTTCCTACAAGTTGAACTTACCAGAAGAGCTCAGTGGAATTCACAATGTGTTCCACATATGCAATCTAAAGAAGTGTTCCGCTGACGATTCACATGTCATGCCACATACAGATGTGCAAATAGATAAGAGCTTAACGTTTGTGGAAAAACCTTTGTCGATTGAAGATCGACAGGTAAGAAAGCTTCGGAGGAAGCATATACCTTTTGTTAAGGTCAAATGGGATGCCCGTAGAGGTCCCGATTACACGTGGGAGGTTGAATCCACGATGAAAGAAAAGTTCCCTTACTTATTTCAGTAAATCTCGGGTCGAGATTTATTTTAAGGGGGTGAGGATGTAACACCTCGGAAATTCACGTCCTATAATAGGTTGACACGTGTCATAAAGTTTAAACGTGTGAAAGAAATATTATGGAAGGACTAAAGTTGACAAACGTGGAAAGTATGTAAATATACGTATTCTAAGTGTCAACTGTGAATAAATATATTTTATTTTAACCCTACAAGATGCTCATACCTTCAAACGAATAAATCATGGATCATACGAAGCTAAATGTGAGTGATTTCAAACTACAGGGACCAAATGTGTCAACATGTTTAATTTATACCTCTGAGTGACCTTTTGACAAACCCGAAGCCTTGTAAATATTAATTATGCTCATGAGAATACACCATAAAAATTTCATAAAGTTTCGTTAACGTATGAGAAAGATATGATCAAATTCGTGTGCGAAGCGTTAAAGCGTAAACGTCGAAAGTTAGGACTTTTCGGGTGAAAATAAAGTTACCCGGGGACTTGGCAAAGTGGGTATATGTTCTAAGGTCTTACTTGATCAGTTATAAGAGTTTACCATGCATAAAACAAGTGCCTAATCGGAGTTTGAAGGGTCAAGGACTAGATTGCAAGAAAAATCAATAAACTGATCTGGTAGGGGGTCGCGCTGCGCGACGGCACCCTCGCGCTACGCGAGGGTGTGCCCAGCTCCGAAAAAAACGCTGAATGTCTGCCAATTCGTATTTTCGCGACCCCAACTCGTTTTTCCACTTCTCCTGGCCCCTAAAACGTCCCCTAAGCCCCTAGGACACATGTCAATCGATTGTGGGCACTCCTAGACTCAGTTGTCAAAGATTTATGGTGTGTAGAACCATTATAAATAGCCATTCAAGTTCACCATTTTTCTCACACCTTCATTTGATCACCAGGAGCCTTTCTGGAGCTAAGGAACTCTCTCAACTGATCATAAGTCGTGCATAGGACCCTTGTAAGTGTTCTAATCCTTTCTTGTTTGAGTTTAGCTTAGTTAATTAGCTAAAAGTCAAACCGTCGTAATTACGGTTTGACTTCGAGATTAGTCAATAATGGCTCAGTCAAATCTCGAATTAAAAGTAGTTATAAGTTGGTATTTATGTGGGTAATAAAACCCCAAAAGGGTTTCCCCTGATCACCACTTTAACTAGTTCAAAAGTCGGGTCAAACATATACTTAAAAAGTCAACAGAATTCTTAAAAGGTCATTTATGCATAATTAGCTATCTAGGCCATGTATAACCTGTTTGATTATTGTTATAACTTAGTAATTAGTGTAAGAACATGTTCAAACCTGTTCAACCCGACTATTTCCTGTTTAGACCCGGTTCGGAACCGAAAGTCGCATAGTTTGACTTTCACTTTGACTTTCAGTTCTGACCCGTTTGGGCATATTTTAGAAATGCCTCAGAGCTTTAATTGGACTAGGATACATGTTAGAACAACCCTCTGTGATTGTGCACCTCGGTTCATTAGTTATCCAATTAATATGCAAGTTTCCGTTAATTGTTCATATGTTGACCGTTATGCCCTTATTACCTTAAAACATGATTTATAAAAATGTAAAAGTGTAGAAACCTTGAATATTGATATATAAACTTGTATGCAAAATTTTACATCAGTTTGACTTGTAGATTAAGAGTTATGCTCATTAGCGTAATTACGGTGCTTTATGTTAATAAAGTGGCGTAATTAGCGTATAGCCTAATTAAACATACTTTTTGGTATCAAACGAATTACCCACTGATGTAATATATTATTTTGGGAATTTTAAATATTTTTAATTAATTTTTGGCTGAGCATAACTCATAGTCGTAGGCTTAATTCGGTAATTGTCGGTTTTGCCCTTACGGGCCATAAAATGAGTTTTACTTATCTAAACGACTCCAAACCTTTTGCTACTGATCACATATGATTAATAAATTATTTTAAGCCTTCTGGAAATATAAAAATATCAGATTTAAGTATAGAACCCGGAAATGGCCTTTAATCGCCATAATTAGCGTTTTTAATGCATAGTATGTCTTAGAATCATATTGGACATACCCGGGTTGATACCTACTGATATATGAGGCAAATTATGATATTTTAACAGTAAGCAAAGGTTGATAAACTCAGACTTCGTTTTTGAGCCTTTCGGCTTATGTGAAATTACCAAAATACCCCTACGGGGCATAGTTTGGTTAAATATGATAAATTTCACATATACGCCTTAGCCTACTGTTATAACCCATCAAAATGAGTATGTTTACTGTTTACATCAGACCTGTAACTCAGTTAAACAATTAAACTCTTTTACAAACTTTGAAATGACCAAACTACCCCTACGGGGCATAGTTTGTGTTTAAATTAGTTCGGGGCATAACGAAAGACATCCTACTGATGTTACAACATATTTGAAGCATATTGACTTAGGAAACCTGTATATGGCTCTTACGGATACCCGTTACGCATACTACGCGTTCGGCTCGGTTTATGTAATAAGTTTACATAAATTAGCCGAAACGGGTCAAACCTTAACGGTTTTATCTCAAAATCCAGAATGTGAATAATAGACCCATGTTACACAAGTCTTCAAACTTGTCGGGTCAGAATCACATTCTATCCGGTCTTCGCTTAATCGTGCGAACGAACCGTATCTTCGAAACTAGCCGGTCTAAGCTTAAGCATAATTAAAGACCCGCTAGGATTCTAATAGGTTATATTTAACCTTCGTTCCAGATTAGGAGAAACAGTAAAAGCTACCTGCTATTTGATTATTGTGACTATACTTTGCATCAAGGTAAATACTTTTAACTTATTTTCCCTATACGGGCTTGGGTTACGGTACATAGCGTACCGCTTGATCGGGCATCAAATCTCCACGCTTAGTGGGTAGTTGAATAATTTGATCGGCTCGTTTTAAACAGATGTGTTTACTTTACAGCCTTTGGGGGGTTAATGACCATGTCCCGGATATCCCTGGCATCATCTTACGAGATGGCCACGACCTGAGCACGGGGTGTAGGCGTACTCCCGTGTATAACTCACTTAAAGTGGTGTGTCTATTGATCTTTAACCCGGATACGTTCCGGGCTACTGAACGCATAAGTAACATGTAAATCGTTCACAAGATTATTATATTATTAAAATAATTCTCCCAAGTTAATAAAAATGTTTATGCCATGTGCATCCAAACCAATTTTCAATCATTTTATAAAACGAGTCAGTTGAATGTATTTACCAGTGTAAACTGACGTATTTTCCCAAAAACACTGAATGCAGGTACTAAACGTAATTGGCTGGATTGTCTCCTAAGCATCAATAAAGGTCTCGCAAACTTAGGATGCCAGAAGTTTGTTGAACAATTAAATGTTATTTTGTTTCGATCCGTACTGTGGATAAACACCAGATAATTGTGACTTTGTTTACAATAAATAAATTCGGATGTGTTATATTTTCAATTGCTTCCGCTGTGCATTTATTATATTGTGTTGTTTGACTATTACGTTGCCAACCACGTCACGATACTCCCCCACCGGGCCCACCGGTGACACGTGGAAATCGGGGTGTGACATCCAATCACCAAATCTTCAAAAACTTTAGCGTTTGAGTAAACTCCAGTTCAGCATATGTATAGCAATCTTCAAACTCTTCACTTTGTCTGCAATGTAGAAAGGAGGTTCTACCATGCATCCAATCAAACTCTCATCTCTTCACAGCAACTTCTCAGCAACATACTGCTTCAATCTGTATACTATAAAACAAACATCTCGAGAAACCATAAGAATTTTTCAACACAGTTAAATAAATTATTATTTTTCAAGAGATAGTTAAACTGCATAACCAGATTAAGCATTTTCAATTTATCACCAACACGCAAAACTTTTTAATCACACCCTATAACCCGCATGATTTAAAATTTTGAACTCACTTTCCAACACCGTCTCCCCCTATCAGTAACAATTCCTCCATGAATAACAGTTTTCCGTACGTTAAGAATTTTAAACAGAAAAAGACACTATTTTTGTATTTTCTGAAAGCAAATAAATACGAAACGCAATAAACACTCTATTTTTGTGAGAATCACTGGTAAGAAGATCATATCAGCACAATTAAACTATTTCACACAATTAGATAATTCTTTATTTAATTTATCATGAAAAACAGTTCAAGACGATTTACCAGTATGTTTGTCCACTTAAACAAAAGGCATGAACATTTCAAGTACCATTACCGTATGATACGTTAAGGTAATTTTATTACTGATATACTAGTGTGTCCCACTTCAGGATATACCCCCGCGATCAAGGTATGCACAAAGATTCATCGTAGTAGGTGAGTATACTGATGTCATCCTTTAAGATATCCTGACAGTGTCTAGGTCTGCATATAATCTGTTTTATCATGTTTTGATTGCTTAACTATGAACACCCAAATAAATACAAATCAAATCCTGGAAATATAAACAACACACTCTATCATGCAAGTATCTTCCCTACCACATATTTAACAAGTCCAATCCAGATTTCTGAAATCTTAACTGGGAATAGGTTGAGAAGAGAACAAAATAGATCTTTAGGAGAGATGGTATAATATACAGATCAAATGAGTTTTTCTCAGTTTGATATAGGTTTCTTGGGTTTCATTTGGGCACTTGAGGGCCTCTTTCGGGTGTATTAGATCTATAGCGCGACAACGTACAGCTAGGTCAGCATGTATCTGGATGCAGCAGAAGCTATCGTTGCCTAGCACCTCCAGGTCAGCATATATCTGGATGCAGCAGAGGAGGTACACGACTTTTTTCAGAGAAGATTTCAGAATCAGATCAAAATTGTGTGTATCGGGACAACATACAGACATTCAAATAGAAATGTGCTAATTCCAAGTGACTTTCTTTCCTGGGGTCATGTACAATTTTAGTTCTGAACAGAAAGACAGTCAAGATATCCCCAGATGAAATAACAGTATAAAGACCCAAAACTTCAGATTTTGGCAATCTATCAACGCAAGATTTAAGGTCATTAAACCATACACCACTGATGTGTTCCCCACTTATACACAGTTCATTTAAGTTTATATCACATTGGTAAGTTGATTATTTCATGCTTTTTGCCTACTGGTACATCATATGATGAAGCTGCTATCACACTTAAGCAATTTAATTTCAGTTTCAGTGTGACAGTCTAACTTGCTGATATACTATCATTTCTTCTTTTTCACACAGTGATAACTCATTTTTTATTTTTCATTTTTTTTATGTTTTTGATTTTTCAATTTTTTTATTTTTGATTTTTAAGAAAACAAAAAAAAAATATTTACAAAAATTCTTATGAAAAACCAGTTATTCAGGATTCCTCATCTCGTTGAGTTCAACTAAGTGTTCAAAGCGAGCCCTGTCAAATGCTTTAGTATAAAGATCTGCCAGGTTATCTAGTGTGTCGACTCAGCACTTTGAACTTCAATTTAAATCAATCAATATAAATATATCAACAATCTCACATCCCCCTTCATGTGCCTAGAGCAGCCACTATCAACATAAGTTGATAATCCTCCTTAGCAACTCCTGCACACACCAACTAAGAAATTAGTTAGATTGGGGGACCCAAGCCTTATTGGTCTTGGGTCGTCCAAATTCACCAACCACTGGAACATCCATCCAATATCCATTACTCCTAACAGGAGTCTTAGATCTCAGACCTGTTGATGGAATTTGATTTTGATTTCCATAAGGTCTCTGGTCCTGAGGGTTCCTATATGTATTTGGACTATTTGACCATTGAAAATTCTGATTTTGAAACCTTGAATTTTGATTCCAAGAAGCTTGATTGTTGTAATTTCTAAAGCCATTGTTATAAAAAGTTCGACCACCATTATTCTGGTATCGATTTTGATATTGACTTTGACTTCTGAAATTATTTGAATATCCATTAAAATTGTTCACTTTTGGTGAACTGCTTCTAGGTCTGTCAAATCTGCCTGGTGGAGATCTAGGCTGAAATCTTGGTTGATTTCTTTGAAAACGTGGAACTTGTGGAGTTCCTGTTCCAGCCTTATCTACACCAACAGCAACATTCTCTGGTTGCTTAGGAGCAGATTTCTTTGGAGAATTTGAACCTTTCTCCTCACTATCACCTGTCTTCTATGGTAATTTCCCTCTCTGTTTTTCACTGAGTTGTGCTTCACTCTTTTTGTTAGGACAGCAGCTTGCTACATGTCCCTTGACGTGACATTTGAAGCACGATCTCTTTTTCGAAGACTTCTTAGCTGGAGTCTCTGAGGTAGATCCCTTATCAGATGGTGATGATCCCTTGGATGAACCTTGTTCAGTTTGCTTAATTTTAGATTTTTCTATGCTCTTATTTTTTGCAAACTCTACATTCGATTCATTTTCAATAACAGCAGTTTCGTTTTTCATATCACTACCTTGAACAAAATTAATCTTTTTGACAAAAGCTTGATTTTTATTCTTAGGCGGTGAATTTTTTCTTGTCAAAGGTTCCCTGTTATTGTTCTCCTTAGCATCATCACTCTCAGATCCATCACCTTGACTTGATGTGGATCCGAAACTACTTGGTGCAGATGCCATAAAGTCTGCTAGCTCATCTTCACTAGGCAGGAATGAATAGTTATGACTAAGAGGAGGTGGTACTTCATTAAAGCCCTGGAAGCCCACACTGGTCTTGTCATTACTCTTCTTTAACCCACCCATCATGTGTTTCATTACAAAAGACGAATCTCTGAATTGACTCAATTTCTTTTCAAGTTCAACAATTTTAAGTTGTGCATCTGACAACTCATTGCATTTTTCAGAAATCTCTTTTGTTTTCTCAGCCATCATGTCATGAGCTAAGTCAATGACTTGAAGTTTTTCATTTAGTTTGCAAGTTAAAGCTTCAATTTCAGCTTCATAACCTTTTATCTTCTTCAAGTATGACGATTCATTTCTTTTAGCAAAAAAGTTTGCTTCTTTTATGTTAGACATCTCACTTACCAGACTTTGGTTTTGTGTTGTCAACCTGGCAACCTCACCCTGTAGTTCACGACATCTCAAACATACTGAATTAGATTGTACCTCTTTCTCATGAACTTCTGAGTTTTCATCAGCAACAACCTGTTCAGCTTCACTCTCTTTCTGTACTTCAGCAACAACATGTTCAGCTTCGCTCTCTTTCTCTACTTCAGCATCCACTTTTGCTTCAGCATTCTCCACTTGAGCTTCAACATTTTTCACTTCAGATTCAGCATCACTCACAGTAGTTTCAGCCTCATCAACTGGCACTATCTCTGCCATGAATGACTGAGTGGCACTCTCATTTCCCTGATATCGCTTTTGTAATGCATCCCACATATCCTTTGAATTAGTGTACTTTGTGAAGGTATGCTTGATGCTATCAGGTAAAGACATCTTTATCGCAGCCAAGGCTCTCTTTTCAGCCTCATACATCTTTTTATCATCCTCTTTCATGTTCACATAGTCTGTTCTACGTGGTCTGCCCTCAAAATCGTGTGTTGGGTTTATGTACCCATCTTCAATACAGATCCACATGCGTGCATCCTGAGATTCAATGAAGGATTTGAAGTTGTCCTTCCATGTAAGATAATTCTCCACCTTCATCATCTTAGGTGCATTCAATTTTGTCATGTTCGACATTTTAACGTTGCAGACTGATAAAACCGCAAAATATCACCGAAAACAGTGGTTACTAACTTACACCGTTAGAATCGTCTCGAAAAGACAAATCCAATGATATATAATGTCGAAAACCGTATTCGGGATTTTCCAGAGGTTTTTTTTTTACCCTAAAAATCCAAGGAATCTAACGGTCCAAACGGTTCTGTCTAACGAGCTACGGATCAATTTATATTTGCAAATCACTCAAATTTTATCGACGCTTGCCCAGAAATTTTCCACCTCTTAATTTCGCTGGTTTTTTTTTTAAATTTGCTGAGTTAAATTCGCTGGTCAACTGGTTAATTTCGCTGATCTGTTATTTTCACTGGTGAATCAGTTTACTTCGCTGGTCAAGTTCGCTGCTTAATTTCGCAATAACGACGACTGTAAATTCGCCGAAAACCGTGATAATTTCGCTGTGGAAAATTATACGGTTACCAAAGTCGCCTTTGGATTTATTTCGCCGATTAGTTCGCAGGTCTTATAAATTCCCTGGTCAAGTCTGCGAAATTACTTAAATTCGCCTGTTAAACTTGGAAACTTAATCTGTTCACAATTCTGAAGATTCTCCAACACAAATCTGCAAAATCAGAAAACCTAATCAGCTCAAAATTTTCGAAAATTATGAAGAACAGATTGAAAACCACGAAGAACAGTCTTCGAATCTTCAAGAGTTTCCAGCCAAAATCCTTCAAGCAATTAACAGAATCTTTCCAGAAATCCTGAAAAAAAAACCAAACAAACAAACCAGAAGATCAAAACAGCCAACAAATTCGAAAAATTATATCAAAAATTTCGAAAATTTCAAAACCCTAATTTTCAGATTTCAAGGATTTTCGAAAAACTTCCTGTTTCTGCAGAACAATTCTGAACCGAGCCTTCAAGAGCCTAATGCTCTGATACCAATTGTAGGTCCCCTAAACGTATGGATCTTTCACAGAATTGTCTTTCCAATCAAGAGTGCGGAATCCTCTTGATCAGAATATCACAGAAACAAGTAGAAGAACAGAAACCGCAATTCACTTTCAACCTGGGTTTTCTATTGATTATCCAACTTGCAGTTTACAATCAATTAAAACCCTAACTAACACAATTTCGTCCAAGCTCTAAGTCTCTCACGAAATTGCTCTCAAACAATGTTCTGGCTGATTAACCTAAACCCTAAAGCCTAACCTTGTTTATATAACACAAGGTTACTACTTGGGCCAAGGTTTCCAACATGGACTGCGAATTGGACAGGCCCAATTCGCCCCCCATCACCTAGTGTGGGTTTGGTTAGCCCAAACATTACAACTAACTATTACAAAGCTAAACCCGCTAACTGTTTATCATTTAACTAATTATAAGATATCCAAAGACCAAATCTAAGTTGTTGTCACAAACATGCACCAACAATAACTATTAGGTTATCATCAAAAGTTCGGTTACTATGGGTATTATATATTCTATATAGTATATATCATAAGTTTTAGTCCATCAAGTATAACAAGATTATCATAGAAGTATGCATGAGGTAGGAGGATAAACCTTCCATTTAAGACCTCTTTTGTATTTTCACCAATGCACAAGTTGTCAAAGACAACAAGGATGGTCATGAACGGATTATTATGGAAATGAAATACACACTAGATAACAAGGAAAACATCAAGTGATGTGTGGATTTGTAAGTAGGATAGACCAAGCTATCCATATAATCACACATTATACAAGTTCAAGGCTTGTTCATCACCTGTGGGTTAAAACCCCTTCAAAAACAGAAAGCTTTGAGGATTAATCCTTTGGATTTATATGTTACAACCTTGTTTTTAAGCACACATAATCATAGTCTTGATTAGTGGCATAAGGACATAGGAATGTATGAAGAAATCACAAATTTAAGTATGTTTATCAAAGTGTTTGTACAAAATAGAAAGTTTCTTGCACTTTTAACCTTTTTATGGTGATGTTCCAGCATTGGTTTTCCATGGAAAACCTGAGGAAACATACCTACTGTGGTTCCAAGTGCTAATAAGCAAGAATGAATGAAAAAGATGGAAGATAAGTGAAGTTATGCTCACTTTTGGAACTTGGTATGATTCTGATTTGCTTTCGATTTTCCAGCTGAATCTAAGATGTTTGAGAGTAGAAAAGATGTGTTTGCAAAGTCAAAAATGTGTGGGAAAGGGTTGGGTAGGGGGTGATTAGGTGAGGTAAGTTAGTAATTAAATGGAAGAAACACAACATAACTAGCACAAAATCTCCCAATCTATGAAGCTGGTCACGTTTTTTGCAGATCCGGGCTGCTGGCGGAGCGCGAACCGGATGGGGGTGGGGTTGCGAGCCGCGAGCCAGTGTGGGCTGGGCATTTGTTTGTTATTTTGACAAGTTTAGTCCTTATACTATCTTATATGCATGTTTTAAGGTGTTTTAGGGTATTTTAAGTATAAAAGACAAAGCGTAGGGGTATGTTTTGTAATTAAAGTAAAAGAATAAATATCAAACAAGTATGAATAAGTATATTTGTTGAGAACGAATATCGAATATGCATGAATTTAGCATGTATGACAAGTATTAGTACGTTTTAGCATATTTTGCAAGAATTACGAATTTGTTATCATACGTATAATGAATTCAAACGTATGATTATGTACAAATACGTAAAACGTGAATTTAAAGAAATACGAGTTTTATGTATGATCCAAGTCTCGGATTTTAGAATGATACAACGAAAATACGAGTTACAAGAATACAATAGTTCCAAGAATAGAAATACAAGACGATGCTTTCTAATTATGGAATTTACAAAAAGCAGAGTGTTACAGTCTCCCCTCCTTTAGGAAATTTTGTCCCGAAATTTATTTAAGAAGAAGACTTTAAAGGCATATTGGCTAAAAGTATTCGAGACTTGGAAGTTTTGAAACGTTTGAAAAGTATAAATTTTAAGGAACAAAAAGATAGGTTTATAAAAAGCGTTCGTTTGACTAAAATGGTTTTAAGCAAAAATAAGACGTGCATGTGCGTGTATAGGCAATGTGACTTTAAATGAGTTTGAATAACTTGAAATGGAGGTAATTTAAAATGTGTTACCTAAGAAGGAAAGCGTTCATATAAAACGGAAATAATTTCGATGAAAAGCGGGGTCGCATTGTAAGTTGTAAGAAAGTTTTATTGATTTCAAAGAGTATTGATAAATTTCAGTTTTTTTTTTTTTTTTTTTTTGTAAATAAATCGATTATTGGTGAGAAACGAGAAAGTTGAGTATTTTAAATAACCGGTTTTGGAGGTAACAGCCAACTAAGTATGCTTGCACATATAAGAATGGAAGATAGTTTTAAAAGCAAGAAAGTATTTTAGGATTCGAATGTGTAATCAGACTTGATTGTAAATGAGGTTTGTATATAAGACAAAGAATAACGGAGGTACGAGCGTGGTTGATCGATCTATTAAACTAAAACGATTATGAGGATGGCATATGTATTGGACAAACGAAAACGTTGGGTTAAGAATGAGGTCTCGTCGTGGATAATCGGATATCGCGTGTTTAGCAATGCATTTGTGAGTTGTTAAAGTTTGTATCAGGTCTAAATAGGTATGCAAAACACCGAATTTCTCATGGCATGTTTTACGAAAGTTTGGCAACACGGTGAAAACACTTATATATAGGAAGTACCAGCGGCGTATCCACCATGTTTTGACCATGTTACGTCCGGTTCGTTATTCACGTCATGTTACGTTCCGTGTCTTACCATACACAGTAGTACACTCTATGATTCTCATACGCCTATCACTATAATCCCGTGTGCACCCGCGATTACATTGATTGTCGCATAATCCGCATAGAATTTACTAGGGTATGAATGAGGGTATGCATAAATTTGAAAATAAGAATGAGTACGTATAAGAATGTAGTATATAAGCATGTTTATGTTTGAGTAAGTATAAGACCAACGTAAGCGAGTCCCTTGGGTTACGCTCACTGGTACGAATGTATGAATATGAGTATGAATAAAAGTATGCGTATGAATATAAGTAATATTATGAGAATGAATACGTATGTAAGTATAAGTAGAAACATAAAGCGTATACGTATGAATACGATTGTATGAGCATAAGTATAAGTATAAACGATGACGATTTCGTGTAATGGTATGAATTGAATACAATGAATCTGGACAGATAAAATGATTGAGAAGTTCGAGTATGTAAAAACGAATTGTATGAATGAAGTTGTCGTGAGATATTGACTAAAACGTGTACGATGATATGCGTGTATAGTTGTTTGAGCAAGGCGTTAAGTTTATTGAATCAAAATAGATTGAGTTTGACTTGAAATGTAGAATCTAGTTTGTGAATGTCAAAAGTATGTAAAGTATCTATTGGTTAAGTGAGATGTACTTTGTAAAAGAATGGAAATGCTACTCTTGTTTAAAAGAATTTACGTAAGTCGAAAATGATCGGTCCTATGAAATTTCCTTGCCCACGTGTTTTGAAATTGAAATGACATATTGAGTGGTGTATGAAGGCTTGCGAAAATAGTAAAATTGCATCATTTTAAGGATCTCGTATTAAAATAAGAAATTTGAAATTTGGAGGTCCCCATGAAAACGTTGCTCCTAAAAGAATTTTAGCATAATGAACTTAATGATTTTCGAAAAGAGTTTTTTTGTAGTAAACGAGCGAATAGTATTCATAATATTTTGTAAGCGTGTCTGAAAAGTTGGTTTGATTGTAGATTGAAAATAAAAGTCTTTAGTATAATGATATAACATAAGCATGTTTTAGTGATTACGTCGAGTATGAAATTTGTGGGCAAGAGATTCATTAGACCGATTAAGTTGATGGGTAGCATTTCGTAAAATTTTGAAAATCGGGAAACAAAACGTTTATGGTATGACTAAGTATTTTGTGTATGTGATTTATGTGAAATAGATTATGGGATAAGAAATACGTTTGATAAGACAATGCATTTTGAAATTGATATAAGTAGGGATTTTGACGAATGATAAACGATTTAGGTGTAAAACATGATCGTGTTTGCATAATAAAGTCTTTTGAAGGAAAACTTTGGTAACGATCACCTAGGTAAGAGAATCACCCCTAACCCGTTGGTGAGGTCGTTTTAAGAAAAGAAAGGGGCAGAGTTAATTGTCAAGGTAAGGAAATCACTCCTATCTCGATGATATGTCTCCATTTTGGGGTTACAAAATGTATATCTAGTTGGTGACGTTTTTTGAAATCATGCATGTGAAATACGTATAAGTGTATGAAAAGATTTAGTATGATAGGTGTATAAGAAAATAATTTCGAAAATAATTTGAATTGAAAAGAGAGGATCACATTATATAAGATTGATAATAGTAAAACGTAGGTTTGGTTATGTTGGGATTGAACCCTATCAGAGGAACAGATAATTAAAGCCAAAACTGAATCAGAGCAGTGGATCCAGAATAAGCAAATGTTATGTATACAAGCCTCTCCCCTTGAAAGTGGATTCAACATCTGCTGACCTCCTATCTACTGATCGGTACAACTGCTGACCTACAACTACTAATCAAGTCAAAGACTGATGAAGACTAAAGCCCTGCTGTTCAATCTACTGCCTTGAGTCAAGCACTGCTGGGTTATATCAAGTGCTGTTGGGTTCACATCAGTGGAAGGATTCAGCAGTAGTTTAGTTTGTCTTTATGTAATGAATTGTAATAACAGTTGTTAGCATAGCAGTACTTGTATAGATTAGAGGTTAGAGTTTGTTGGGAGGTTAGATGTCACTTTCATGGTGACGTCAGCAAAGATGCCACAGTGGTTTGTCCGTGCCTATAAATAGAACAGTACCCTGTACTGTTCTATTAGCTCTTCACCGTCTTCTTCCTGCACGAACAAATCACAGTGAGCTCAGGCTGAGGGGGAGTTTGTTACATACATGCAAGTGTAATCGTTGAATGAAATAAATTCAATCATTCGGTTCATTGTTGAAAATGTGTGTTGAAAGCAATTCTCCTGTTTGATTGTGAAAAGTTTGTTTCCATTATTTTCCGCTGCACTACTCATTCATTGTTCATCTTAATTCAAACGTAAAACACAATCAAAACCAAACTCAGATCCTAACAATTGGTATCAGAGCTTGGACAGTCAAATTTGATTTAACAATCATTTTGACATAAATAGTTCAGCTCACACTCGTTGATACTAATAGTTTGTTCGTTTTGTTGAAAAACAGAACAAGGTTTAATCACCATCAAAGTTGATTAATCAGTGCCTGTAAAACAACCAGGATGACGTCACAATCACAAGATGATAAGAATAACATTGGCCCTCTTTTCAAACCACCCATGCTTAAACGTAATGAATACAACATCTGGGAGAGAAGGATGGGTCACATCCTATCTCAACAGAACACTGGATGTTAGAGATCTGTTGTTTTTGGGCCCCATGTTCCTATGGTGCCAAGTGCTGAGGATACAAAGAAGTTCGAACCTAAAAAACCTGAAAACTATACTGAAACTGACTTTCAAAAGTTCGAACTCGATGCCAAAGCATTTAGCATCATAGCATCTGCATTACTCAATGAGATCTATGCTGGACTGTTACATTGTAACAGTGCCAAAGAGCTATGGGATGCACTGGAGGAACAGTTTGGGGGAACGGAAGAAGTTATTGAAAACAATAGGGAAATTCTGAATCAGCAGTATGAAACATTTTGTCACATCAAGGGTGAATCATTGACTCAGCAGTTTGAGCGATTCAGTTGTCTCATTAGTGAGCTAAGACTTGTTAAAGTTACATTTCCAAATTCTACACAAAATAGCAGGTTTCTTAGATCACTACCAGAAAAATGGGATACCATTACATTTGTTACTAGAAATTCTGCTGAGTTCAAAGATCTGGCAAGAGTCTGGCAAAGTTGCTGATGACTATTCATTTGGCAGCACAGCTCTTTTTGGTCAGGAAGAATCTGGTAGCAGTAGTAAGGATCAGAGTTATGATCATTTTATTGATATAACTGCTGGTGGAAATTTTAACAACTCTGATTCTCACTCTGCAAATTATGCTTTCACTGCAAATTGTGAAAACCAGATGTCAGATAACTTGTGTTTTGAACTCAATGATTTGCAACACTTTGATCCCACTGACTTAGAAGAGATGGACATTTTGCATCAATTGGCTTTGCTTAGTGTAAGAACAAACAAATTCTACAAAAGAACAGGGAGAAAATTACCAGGGTTACATGGGGACTTAAAAGTGGGGTTGGATAAGTCAAAAATTAAGTGCTACAAGTGCAATAGGCTAGGTCATTTTGCTAGGGAATGTAGGAGTCAAACCACTGGTCCAATAATAACTCATCCTAGCTCAAACCCTAGACCACAACATCAAAGCACTGTGCACTATACCCAATATACCCCTACAGCCCATGTTAACACTGCTCACTATGCTGCAACCCCTGTGCCTATGCATTATGTCCAAACCATTGTTCAACAAATTCAGTATGTTCAAGCCCCGGTCCCTCAGGCACAAGTGCAACCTTTTGCACCTCAACAAGCTGCTCCAACAGTGGTACAACCAGATCAACAAAGCTTTTTCACCCAAGGCTTTGTTGACTGGAGCAGCATGCCTAATGAGCTTGGTGATAAAAATTTTGCACTCTATGCTTTTAATGATCCTTCTAATGATGAATTTTGTTTGATGGCATTAGAGTCAATACCAGAAGGGGTAGAAACTGAAGTTGAACAGCTAAGTGCTGAAACAGTGGATGAAGTGGCTGAAGCAGTGGTTACTGCAGTTGCTGGTGAACTACTGCTGGGAGAAAATTCAGAAACCCTGATTGAACCACTGTTTGACCCCTGGTCCAAAGAAGACACATAAGAAAAGGAAGAGAAGATGGCAGGTGAGAAAGAAGTTAGAGCTGATGAAGAAGGTGATCATCAATGTGATTGTGCCATGATGGCTGCTGCCAAGGTATCACCTCAAGTTCTTGAAAAACTGTGTTCAGACAAATGCATTATTGTATTTGCTAACATCAAAGAGGTAAATGAAAACCTTAGGGATAAAGTCTTAACTGATGAAGTCAAATTTGAAAAGTTATTAAAAGAACTTAGAAACAAATTGGCTGAAAAAGACAAAGAAATCAGCAGTCTCAAAGAAAAGCAGAGCATAACCAAGACTCAACTCCAAACTATGGTAGAAAAATACCAAGTTTGTAAAAAGGAGTTGGAGTCCACCCAGATCACTTGTGAAAGATGGGTGGAATCTTGTAAAGGGTATGAGGTTATGCTTGAGAAACAGCTTGAAAGCAATGTCAAGTTTGGTGTAGGATATAGAAAATATGATGAACTTGTAAACACTGCTGCAAAACAAGTTGGTTCATCTGAAATTAAACCAACCAACAAGAATGGCCAAGAGGTTAAAATAACTGACAAACTTGGTAACAAAATCACTTTGGAAAGATCTGTGGGGTCCTCAACCTTTGAGGAAATTGAGAAATACCAATTTAAACCCACATGGTCTGATGAGTGACATTCTTGAAAATTTCAAGCCCATGGATTTCACAACCACTGATGGTGTCACAGCTCCAAAAGCAAGGGTCATTCCTATCAAAGATATCCCAACAGTGGTTCAAAACTCTGTTGCTAAGGAGTCTGAGAAAAGGAAGAAAAGAGAAAAGATCAGAAACCTGTTTTGTGATTTTTGTGAAAAGAGAAATCATCTAACAAAAGACTGTTTTCATCTAAAAGCATATGATCTAAACAAAACAAGTGTCATTGTACCTGCTGAAAGCTGCACCATCTGTGGTAAAACAAACCACAAAACTCAAGCATGTGTGTATCTCAAAAACTTTGATGTAAAAAAGAATGAGTACACTGCTAAAACATCCTTAAGTCCATCAACATCATCTGCCAAATTCACCAAGAATCAACCACTGTTTGTGCCAGTCCAAACAGTTGTTACAAAACAGCTGAATCAAATATTTGTCCAAAGAGATGTTCAAGTGACTGATGCACCCCCTGCCAACCAATTCAGAAGAGGCAAGGGACAATCATCTTACCAAAGGATTCCACATGTTTATGAGACCTACAAAAGGCCCTCTAAACCAAGAGTGAATAGGCATCCTTTTGGGTATCAACAGGTGATTGGTCAAAACCCACAACAGTGGCTAGAAAGAAACAGTCCTAAAGTTGTCCAGACCCCTGACCTAACCACTGCCCATGCATCTGAACTCATCCCAAACACTGTTGAGACCCCATCCAAAGCCTTATTGGCTTTGGAGACCCTAATGAACTAATCCTTTTACTTCATGTGCAGGGAGCTTCTGCATGCTTAGATAGCCTTTGGTATGTAGATAGTGGAGGCTCCAGGCACATGACAGGATGTAAAGCCTTTCTCAAAGATTTCAAAATCCATGGAGGGGTGATATATCCTTTGGTAATAATAGTAAAGGGAAAGTTATGGGGTCTGGTACAGTACAGTCTGGTAATGTAAAATTTGAAAATGTCAATCTGATAGACAATCTAAAATTCAACCTCCTGAGTGTATCACAAATGAGTGATAAGGGGTATGGATCATTCTTCACAAAGGAGTGTTGTAGGATTGTTGGACCAGAAATGGTTGAAAAGATTGAAGCAATAATAAAAACTGGAAAAATCAAACTTGTTGTTCAAAGAAGTGGCAATGTTTATGTGGTGGATATGTCAAAAGAGAGCCCCAGAACTGATGCCTGTCTGTTCTCAGCTGCATCAAACAAAGAGACGGAATTATGGCACAGGAGATTGGGGCACACAAATCTCAAGACAATCACTGTCATTTCAAAACAGGGGTTAGTAAGAGATTTACCTCAAAAACTGTTCACCTGTCCTGAGCATTGTGTTTCCTGCCTAAAAGGAAAACAACATAAAAGCTCCTACAAATCCATTGATGAGTCCAAAACAACCAAATGTTTGCAAATGCTTCATATGGATTTGTTTGGCCCAGTTAAAGTCATGAGTCTTAAGAAAAAGAGGTATTGCTTGGTTATTGTTGATGACTTTTCTAGGTTTACATGGACTTACTTTTTACACTCAAAAGATGAGATTGCAGGCATTCTGCAAGACTTTGTGAAACAGGTTGAAAAGCAGTTTGACCTTCCAGTAAAAAACTTCAGAAGTGACAATGGCACAGAGTTCAGGAAAAAGGAATTGGATGATTTCTGTGTGTCAAAAGGAATTGTGAGGCAATACAGCATTCCAAGAACACCAGAACAAAATGGGGTTGTTGAAAGAAAGAACAGAACCTTGATTGAGGCTGCCAGAACCATGCTTGCTGATTCAGGTTTGCCATTAACTTTTTGGGCAGAGGCAGTAAACACTGCTTGCTATGTCCAAAACAGAGTTTTAATCAACCCCAGGCATCAAAAGACTGCCTATAAACTGCTGTATAAAATAAAGCCATTGATTTCATATTTCAAGGTTTTTGGCTGTCCATGCTTCATTTTAAACTTAAAAGATTCTATCTCAAAGTTTGCAGCCAAAATTGATTGTGGTTATCATCTGGGATACTCTACCACTGCTAAGGCCTACAAAGTGTTTAACACAAGGACCAAAACAGTGGAAGAGACTTTGAATGTAAAGTTCAATGAACTTTCATCAATGAAAATCCCAGCAAACCCTGCAGATTTGTTTGATCTTGATAAATTCACTTTTGAAAATACTGCTGTCAAGACTAACAGTGCAGGTCCATCAGAGGATTCATCTCCAGACTATGGGTATGAGATCATCTTTCCTCAACAAAAGTCTGCCACAATGGGAAGAACAGCAGATGTTCAAAACAGCTGTCAAAGCTCAACCACTGCTACCTCAACAGTTGTTGATCAAAGTAGCCCATTAACCCCTGCTTCCACATCATCAAACACTGTTGATAAAAGTCCTCAAACAGTGGATCAAAGTCAGCATGTGTCCACACCTTTACCTCCTATTCCACCACCTTTTGAAGCCACTGCTGGATCATCAAAGTCATCAGCAGTGGTTAGCTCAGATGATTCACATCTGCAGCCATCCCCACTCAATGCCATTGTTCCATACCAAGGAGATCTTATCTTCTTGAAATCTCATCCACCAGACCAAATTATTGGCAACATCAATGAAGGGGTGCTCACAAGAAGTCAATCCCAAAACATTTGTCTTTTTGCTGGCTTTCTATCTCTCCATCAGCCAGTCAAGTACCAAGAGGCACTAAAAGACAACAGTTGGGTAGAGGCCATGCAAGAGGAGCTCCAACAGTTTAGAAGACAACAAGTTTGGGAGCTTGTACCATTGCCAGAGGGCGTAAGTCCTATTGGCACAAAATGGGTCTTCAAAAATAAAACTGATAAAAGGGGTATTGTTGTCAAGAATAAAGCCAGGCTTGTGGTTCAAGGTTTCAGACAAGAAGAGGGCATTGACTATGATGAAACATTTGCCCCTGTAGCAAGACTTGAAGCTATCAGATTATTTATGGCCTTTGCTGTCAACCACAACATCAAGGTGTACCAAATGGATATCAAATGTGCATTCCTCTATGGTAAGATTCAAGAGGAGGTTTATGTTTGTCAACCTCCAGGCTTTGAGGATCCATTTAATCCAAATCATGTCTACAAGCTGAATAAAGCTTTGTATGGCCTGAAACAAGCACCAAGAGCCTGGTATGAAACTCTTTCCACCTTTCTAATTTCCATTGGTTTCACAAGAGGTAAGATAGACAAAACATTGTTTCTAAAATGGAGAGGAAAGGATTTGATGATTGTCCAGATTTATGTGGATGACATCATCTTTGGAAGCACATGTAATAAAATGTGTGAAGAGTTTAGACAACTCATGACAGCTGAGTTTGAAATGAGTGCAATGGGTGACCTCCAGTGCTTCCAAGTAAGGCAACTGCAAAATGGCACTTTCATCCATCAAGGCAAATATGCCAAAGAACTGTTGAAGAAATTTGAGATGGATGATTGTAAGCCATGCAGTACACCCATTGCAACCAATAAAGTAGTCATATCTGATGAGAAGGATGAATTGGTTGATCAAACTTTGTATAGAAGCATGATTGGGTCTTTATTGTACCTAACTGCATCCAGGCCAGACGTCATGTTTGCAACATGTGTTTGTGCTAGATCCCAATCAGCCCCTAGAAAGTCAAACCTTATTGCTGTAAAAAGGATATTCAGATACCTAAAAGGTGCTCCCACACTTGGTATCTGGTATCCAGCTGATGGTAAAATTAAGCTTTCAGGTTTCTTAGATAGTGACTTTGCTGGATGTGACAAGACAAGAAAGTCCACTTCAGGAGGGTGCCAATTCATAGGAAATTGCTTAGTGTCTTGGCAAAGCAAAAAGCAAGCAGCTGTTTCCACATCCACTGCTGAGGCAGAATATATAGCTGCTGCAAGCTGTACAGCCCAACTGCTCTGGCTTCAAAATCAGTTGCTGGATTTTGGTATCACTGCCTTAAAAACACCACTCATGTTGGACAGTCAGGCAGCAGAAAATATCATCAAAAATCCAGTTTCCCACTCAACCACCAAGCACATCGACATCAGACATCACTTTGTGAGGGATTGCTATGAAAAAATGTTTGATTTCTCTGCATCATGTTCCAACTAAGGATCAGCTGGCAGATGTGCTAACCAAAGCATTAGACACATCCACCTTTGAAAGCTTAATCTCTAGGATTGGCATGCTAAACATGGAATAACAGGCAAAATCCTATTTTTTCTATGAATAAAAGCATTAAAATGTTTTCAGAAAATCAAAAATCCATCCTTAAAATAGCTAAAAATGATTTTTTTTCATTAAAAATCCTTAAAAGTCTGTCATAACCACTGATTTGTTCAAAAGTCTGTTCTACTTCAAAGTCGGCCCACTGCTGAAAGTCAACCCCTGCTCTCTCATTTCCTTGATAAGCACTGTTGTTCAAAATCTGTGTTTTATCCACTGATATGATATCCACTGATAGTAAAAATCACCCACTGTTCTCATTGTTACTGTTACAACCACTGATCTTGTTCCATCAGTGGTCTTCATAAAAAGAGTTGTCCTTTTTCTCTATAAAACCCCCCTTCAAAACCCCAAACAGGGGTTGGCACGTGGATAGTACATTGTGGTCAGACCTTTTGTAACAGCTGCCACGTCAGCATTCACTTTTTCTCTATAAAACCCCCTTTTAAAACCCCAAACAGGGTTTTACTGTCGAATTGAATTCTTAAAAATTCCTTTCTCAAAGCAGTTCTCATCTCATTTCCTCAAATTTCTTCACAACCTTCTTCGATCGACTTCTCCAAAATGACAAAATCGAAGTCATCTGCAACACCCACTTCAAAATCTTCTCGCAAAAAGACCGCTCAAAAGGCTACACCTATTGAAATCCCATACAAATCACCACACAATTATCTGGGTCTTATTACAAAACCAGGCACCACCGATGCTTTCGATTCCATCATTGACATCATGTCTGCATCAAAGTACAAAACTTTGTTAACAGTAGATGCTCCAATTTACTTGGACACCCAAAGAGAGTTTTGGAAGAATATTACCCTTGACAAACAAGGCGAGGATGTCATAGCCATTAACTCTTCTTTAATGGGTAAACCTGTCAAAATTACACCACATTCCATCTCGGAGGTCTTTGAACTCAATGATCAGCAAGGTAAAACTTCTTTTCCCAAAAATGAGTTAAAAACTGATTTCCTTGAAAGGGGTTATACAGAACAAATCAAAAAGGATACCTTACAAAAAGGTAATTTTCCACCTGCAACAAGATTTTTGTTCCATACTCTGCTTATGTGTGTTTCAAACAAAACCACTTCTTTTAATGAAATACTATTAAAGATTCAAAACCTGGGATATGCTATTCTTCAAGATGAAAATTTCAATTACTCCCAGGAAATCTTTAATGATTTGGTTAAAAATGTTGATAAAAAGCCATTTTTACTTTTTCCAAGATTTCTAAGTTACTATTTTGAAAAGAAATTTGGTAAGGATGATGCATCTGCAATAAAACAAGGTGCATCTTTTCAAATAAACAACTTAACTGCTGAAACTTTTACAAGAATGTCAACACCTTGCAAAACACAAGCAGAGGTGCCTGAGCAGACTTTAGCAGCTACCACTGCTCCTCAGGTATCTGCTGCTGAGCCCACTGCTCAAGGTGATCATAGCAGCAAAACAACTGCTTTGAAACCCACATCTAAAATCACCAAAAAGCCAAAACAAAAATCTCAAAAGCCCCCCAAACCTATCAAAAAGGCAACTTTGGAGGATGAGATACCAGAGCAACTGCCAGTGACAACACAAAAGTCACAAGAAACACTGCTGCTACTTCCTCACAGCAGTTGGTACAAATATCTCAACCTATGCCTGAAACTCTTCCTGCTTCTTCTAAAAAAGAACAGGTTGTACAAATAGGGACACCACAATATGATGCTCTGGAATCACTTGCTTCCATCATCCACAGCCCAATGCCCGGGGCCAATTCGCTTTCTACACCCAACCTCACCTCCACAATTCCCCCACCAACTAAATTATTGTTGGATGCTATTGATCTAAACCAGGCACAAACCAGTCCTTCTCACTCACCTATCAATGAGAACATACTTCAACACACAACTGGGTCTGATGTATCAATCATAGCTAACCCACCAACAAGACCTGAGGAGGCTACACCCCTTTAGTTACAAGTAACTCTTGGTGGTAATCCAAGTGAAGCAGCCACTACAAGTGTTGAACCCACTGGTTTGCATTTGGACAGTGGTTAGATCAATAAGACTTCCTTGGAGGCAATTCTTTCTATAGCACCTCTGATAACCACTAGTGAGTTTGTTTTGACCACTGGTACCATCAAAAGGTTATCAAGTGTTGAGGGAAGAAGTCCCTAGTACCAAGAAAAAGGGGCATCAGTGGATGATTATAGGAATACATTCCCTAAGTCAACCACTGTTCAAACCACTGTTAGTGGGAAATCAGATGATCCCATTAAGTTGGGTGATGGTTTAAAGTACCAAGAATTGACGGATAGAATTGACAAACTGGATACCTCTGTTGCAGAAATCAAAGAAATGCTGCAACAGTTGTTGAAAGTTCAACAGGTGCAACCCACTGCTGTTCCAGCTCAAGCATCTGCTCCACCACAAGCACCTGCTGCAAATGAGTTATGGAATCGATTTCAACCCCTGCTCCATCAACAACAACAAATGGCTGATCAGCAGCATGCAATACATGTTCAAATGCTGAGAAACATGATGGAGTCAAGGTTTAAAGACACTCAAGCTGACATCAAGGCTATAAAGGCCCACATACTGAACACCACTGGCACTGCTCCTCCCACTGTTCTCTTCATTGATAACCCCCTCCAGATAATGCCAAAAAGGGGGAGAAAATCAAGCAGTGGAAGAAGAAGGGAATTGAAGATGGGCTCTATATTGCAACAGAAAAAGAAAATATGACTAAAAATATCCCTTAGCCAGATGGTAGTAAGAAGATGGATGTCACCACAAATGAACTTGCTGAAGCAGAAGCAAGGGTAAAAAGGGATAGACAGGCTAAGGACAAAGCCAGGTGGGAACAGGAAAAGAAAGCTTTTATGGAGCTGAATGCACAGGGTCCTTCTGAACCTATGGATGATGAAAATCCTAAGGATGAAAAGAAGAAGCCCACTAGACAAGTGAGGCAACCCAAACACATACCATCCAGACATACAAAGCATGCCTCTAAACCACCTACTAAAGGCTCCAAACCTCAAACTGCAACCCAAGCAGCTGTTGTAACTCCTGCTGTATCAACAACTGCTGATACTTCAGTAGTTTCAACAACTGCCAGCCAAACACCTGCTATCACTTCAACACACACCACAACTACTGCCTTACCACCACCACCAAAAATCATCTCACCACCAAAACCACCATCACCATTAAAAACAATCTCACCACCATCACCTCCTACCAAAAAGCAGAAGATATCAGATGTTACAACATCTGTTGTAATAGCAACAGTTGTTGAAACACCAGTTGTTTCAACAACTGTTAGTCAGCCACCTTCTACCACTCAAATCACCACCACTAATCAACCCAAAACATCATTAGCCTCTCCTACAATAAAAAGGAGAAGGATTTTTATACCTGATGATGATTCTCCATCACCACCACCAACATCTTCACAATCTCTTGCACTTATTCCAAACCCTGTTCCTCTCTCTTCAGCTCAAATACAACAACCAATCCCTATCATCACTCCTGCAGGTTTCCAATATCCTCTTGAACTCATTGCAGTCAGAGAAGAGATCAAATCCTTCTACTATGAGGGTGATCCTGCTAAAAGGAAGTTGCCATCAGTTGAAGGATATCCTAGGCCTAACAATATTGAAGAGTATTTGAAAGTTAAGGCTCAACAGGCAGAGGATATCTCCAAAAGAAGCTCTCAAGGGAAAACTAACAAAGAAATTTAAAGGCATTATCAATTTCTATTCACTCAAGTCAGATGCTTAGAGCAGTTTGCAAAAAATGTTTGTCAGCAAATCTCAGAGAGAGCAGATGAAACTTTGAGAAAAGACTACATTGAAAGCATCATGTCTTCCAAGAAGTATAAGGGGGAAAATATATGTACAAAGAGTGGACCATTCCTGAGCTTGAAAAAGAAGCAGCCAGGATTCAGGAAATGATAAAAAATAAGGTCAAACACACTCCTCGGTGTAATATCAATAGAACCGCTTACGTGGAGATTGATTAAAGCTTGGTTGCCTGTGAACTTTATATTTGTTGGGATTTTAGTTAAAATTTTACTTTAAGAATTCATCATGATTGTCTTCGAAAATAAAATCTCAACTGAATATGTTTAGTGGTGTAGCATGTTGGTGACAATTGAGGTAAATACAATGACCTATCTTGACCAAATGACTGTCACACCCCAACCGATGGCGGAAACATCGGAGCGAGACGAAGATAGATTGCTCATCACACATAACACTAGAATTTGCGACACGAATTTAAATAAGGGATTTTGTTTCATTTCTAAAGGTCAATTACAAAGGTTGGAATCAAATACAACAACTTGAAATACAAGAATTTCAATACAATAAGAATAGAAAATTTTAAATGTGTATCTAGGCATCCTACTATGTTCCATGCATCATCAACATCATCTCAAAACCTGCAACATGTTTTAAAAGCATAGTTCAATACAACGTTTGGCGAGTACACTAGTTTTAGACTCGTGACATATGTATAAAAAGTATTTTCAATCCAACATATCAATTTGGTATACAAGGTCAAACTATCATGCATAACTAAAAGTCAAACCCAAGTGTCTACAAGAATTTAGCATCCCTCGATATAGCAATATCGAGACCATAATGAATATAACTTAACAAAAACCCGTTGGGTGGTGTGCTACTCCTATAGCGCTATAATTGTTATGGCGGGTTAACAAGTAGTATGAATTCTAACATGAACCTAAGCATAACAAAGCATGTATGACGGATTGAATGAATAAAGCATATTTGTGTGAATCGTGCATTTTAACAAGTAAAACATGTTGCACCCAAAGTGTGTTTAAAGCAAAAGGGGTCAAGTGTACTCACAAAATTGCTAATTCTTCCAATTATCCAAGTGTTGATGAGTGAATGAGTTTCGGGGGTTGAATGTATACGGAATGGAGTTCAAGGTATGTTTAGTGTCGGAATTCGGGATTTAAAAGTATATTGAAAGTAAGTATATGAGAAAATAACCAACTAGCACCTAATACCCGTTTTTGATACTATGAAACCCATAGGGGTTTGAATGTTTTCATGGGTTAAAGTACCCAATAGAATCGTAATGAGTACTAAGTTCTTAGATGATGTAACTTAGTATTTTGACAAATAACTATTAGGTTATCATCAAAAGTTCGGTTACTATGGGTATTATATATTCTATATAGTATATATCATAAGTTTTAGTCCATCAAGTGTAACAAGATTATGATAGAAGTCATGCATGAGGTAGGAGGATAAACCTTCCATTTAAGACCTCTTTTGTATTTTCATCAATGCACAAGTTGTCAAAGACAACAAGGATGGTCATGAACAGATTATTATGGAAATGAAATACACACTAGCTAACAAGAAAAACATCAAGTGATGTGTGTATTTGTAAGTAGGATAGCCCAAGTTATCCATATAATCACACATTATAAAAGTTCAAGGCTTATTCATCACTTGTGGGTTAAAACCCTTTCAAAAACAGAAAGCTTTAAGGATTAAACCTCTGGATTTATATGTTACAACATTGTTTTTAAGCACACATAATCATAGTCTTGATTAGTGGCATAAGGACATAGGAATGTATGAAGAAATCACAAGTTTAAGTATGTTTATCAAAGTGTTTGTACAAAACGGAAAGTTTCTTGCACTTTTAACCTTTTTAGGGTGATGTTCCAGCCTTGGTTTTCCATGGAAAACATGTGGAAACATACCTAAGGTGGTTCCAAGTGCTAAGAAGTAAGAATGAATGAAAAAGATGGAAGATAAGTGAAGTTATGCTCACTTTTGCAACTTGGTATGATTCTGATTTGCTACTGATTTTCCAGCTGAATCTAAGGTGTTTGAGAGTAGAAAAGATGTGTTTGCAAAGTGGAAAATGTGTGAAAGGCTTGGGTTATATAAGGAGTGATTAGGTGAGGTTAGTTGGTCATTAAATGGAAGAAACACAATATAACTAGCACAAAATTGCCTAATCCATGAAGCTGGTCACGTTTTCTGCGGATCTGGGCTGCTGGCGGGGTGCGAACCGGATGGGGGTGGGGTTGCGGGCCGCAAGCCAGTGTGGGCTGGGGATTTGTTTGTTATTTTGACAAGTTTAGTCCTTATACTATCTTATATGCATGTTTTAAGGTGTTTTAGGGTATTTTAAGTATAAAAGACAAAGTGTAGGGGTATGTATTATAATTAAAGCATAAGAATAAATATAAAACAAGTATGAATAAGTATATTTGTTGAGAATGAATATCGAATACGCATGAATTTAGCATGTATGACAAGTATTAGAACGTTTTATCATATTTTGCAAGAATTGCGAATTTGTTATCATACGTATAATGAATTCAAACGTATGATTATGTACGAATACGTAAAACGTGAATTTAAAGAAATACGAGTTTTATTTATGATCCAAGTCTCGGATTTTACAATGATACAACGAAAATACGAGTTACAAGAATACAAGAGTTCCAAGAATAGAAATACAATACGATGCTTTCTAATTATGGAATGTACGAAAAAGCAGGGCGTTACAGTGACGATAGGTAAAACATGAGACAAATAGGGCTCAAACTCAACATTCTTTAACACAAAAAACACTTTTGAGTTGGCGGTTTTATTTATGACCATCAATTGACCCAAAACGAGAAGTTCCAGTGTCTTTTCATCTACCATTTCTCTCTCTTGACTACCTTCTCAGATCCAGGCCATGGCAGAGGAATTTCAACCTATGCTGGCAAAGGTTCTAGACTGCAGTTTACTGGAGGAAGTTGAAAGTTTGATCGAAATTCTCACTCAAGCATGAGAGGATTTGAGGTATCCTATGGGATTTTGTTCATCTACATTTCAAGCATTATGTTTACAAAATACGTTTATGATATGTAGAAAGGCACATGCATCTTTTAAGACTCTAGAGAACACTGAGCTGATTCAGAAATCCATATACACCCTTGTATTTACTTTGAAGAACACTGAGGTTCACAAATTCATCAATTAATCTTTTTTTCTTTTTTTTTGTTTTGGCCTATTTCCATTGGTTAGTTTGGCTTACAGATCAAAAGGGATTTAGGTTATGGGCCAAGTTGATTCGACTCATATAGTTATTCCTATATTTCTTGATGAACATTTGCATCTTTCAGAGTATAAGTTCCGATATTTTGGGATTCACGGGCGATGAAGCTACGCGGAAAAATTTGAAAGCGGTCGTCAAGACGCTTAGCAGGCTATTATGAACACCAAACATTCCTTAGAACTAAAATGTCTTAACAGTGAAAATGTTAATTGATCCCATTGTGATTCGGGTTTTCATTAGTATGCCAAGCAAGTCGAACAGTTTGGCCCGTTTACTAGTACCCGGGTCGTTTAAAATGATCTGTAGGATTGAAAATTCAAAATATTGGTACTTTGTATTAGCTTCATATCGTATGAACAAAACAAATTTATATAATAACATCTTGATCTTCATGCTTTGCCAATGAACTCGACATCGAACAAGAGAACTGACTGTAGTGGGATGATGCAAGAACTTGCAAATGCAATATTTGAACATTGTTAATATTAAGAATTAAGAATGTCCTCACAAATTTTAAAAAGATAAGCAGTTATACTTAAAAAATATACATGATTAATAACTAATAAAATAAAACAACCCGTGGGTACCACGGGTGATAACCTAGTATCTTTATAAGAGAACATTTTAATATGATTAAAAGTATACCCTTATAATTATTATTGTTATTAAAAAGAGTAAAATGCCCGAATAGTCCCTGTGGTTTTATAAAGTAACACCTATAGTCCCCAACTTTTGGAAAGTACACCAGTGCTCCATGTGGTTTACCTTTTGTTACTCGGATGGTCCCTGGAGTGGATGAGGGTTATTTTTCTCCGTTAAGTCCATCTAAAATTACTTATTTACCCCTTGCTTTTATTAAAATATAAAAAAATCACGCACACACACACACACACACACACACACACATATATATATATATATATATAAAACACTCACTCTATCTAAAACACACACACACACTCTCTGACTCACTCTATCTCTATCTCTCTCTCTCTCTTTCTCTCTCTCTCTCTCTATATCTATCTCTATCTCCCAGGAAAAGCCCCACCATCACCTACCATCACCAACACCACCACTGCCACCACCACCTGCCACCTCACATCACCATCCAACCCCACACCACTACCTACCACCACCCACCCACTCCCACACCACAACCTACCCCACACCACCACCACCTGCTTTAAGTCTGGCAATCACCATCCCCGACGTAGTCATCACATGGACCTTATTATAGCTGCTCTGCAACTAGGGGTGTTCATCGAATCGAATATCGAATTTTCAAATTATTCGAATCGAATTGTTCGAATAATTTCTATTTTTCCTTGAATTCGTATTCGAATAAAAAACCCAATTCGTATTCGATTAAAAATTCGAATTCGAATAAATTCGATTTAATTCAGATTCTTTAAAAACATGTAAAAAACTTTCAAAATGAAACATAAATTTTAAAGCAGCCATAAAGCACGTTATCACATTAAAAAGTTCCAAATAAAGTACCACAAGTCTAAAATTCAAAACGAGAAGTCGGGAATAACCACTCCACATTACAAGTTAATATTTTTACGCTTAGAAATCTATTGATAGATTTGTTATTTAGGTTTTAGTTTTGGGCCATGTAGTGGGTTTGGTAATGGGTAATTTTAATAGTTGAAAAAAAATTTGAAAATAATTTATAGAATAGCCTAATAAAAGTTATATATATATATTATATATAAAAATAATAAATAAAAATGTATAATTTTTTTCGAATTTCGAATCGAATCGAATTTGAAATTAAAAATTCGTATTCGATTTACTTGACTCGAATTGAATCTAATTCGAATTCTTCTAATCAAAACGAATTCTTGATAATCGAATCGAATTTAAACGAATTTCGAATTTTTCGAATTCGAAACGAATTCTGCACACCCCTATCTGCAACAACATGATGTGTACCAAATAGCCTTTAATCGTTAATAACATCAAACTTTGGATTCGACCATGACAATGAAACAAGTATCAACAACAGAGAAATCACACAAGGAAGAATTGCCGTTTGTCTTAAGTCGCCGGTGCCGAGAATGAAGTCGCCTGAGAGACATGGAACGTAAGTATCAACAACAGAGAAATCACACAAGGAAGAATTGTCGTTTGTCTTAAGTCGCCGGCGCCGAGAATGAAGTCGTCTGAGAGACATGAAACGTAACACAGGGACCATCCGGGCACTTTTTATAGATGGTACACATATGCATATGATTATAAACGACTAAGAATTGTGTATCATGACTTGTGACACGTATTACAAAAGTTTTGATATACACAAGTCATAAAGTAGGCAACCAAAATAGGAATCCCATTGCGTCACACATCCCTATAGCCAATAGGTGTGAATTTATAACACGCAAGAGAAAATGTCTGCTTTTGTGATTATATTTTACGTGTGCCTTAATGATACTTGAGCAAAGTGATACCAAGATATAAAACACTAACAAAAATAGACACTTTCATATTTTTCAAACTCAGAAAACAGTTGATCACTTCACTTGTCTTTTTCTAACCGCACTTCCTTTATAAAGTACATACATTATGATCAATCTACGCTCAGTTGTCCCACTTCTCTCTCTCTCACTCTTATTGCTCAATGGCATATTCTCAGTGTCTTTTCTGGAACCATCTTAACCAACACGTATATCCCACTATAAACAGAAGCTTTAAAGCAAGAAAACCTCCATAATATGTGCAAATTATATTAGCAGAAAAAGGTGTATTCTAAAGGCGAAAAGAAGCAACAATACAGAAGCAAACAATGAGAAGAAGGAAAGAAGGGGGGTTCGGATACTGATAGCTGGAGGTGGGGTTGGTGGTCTGGTGCTAGCTCTAGCGGCCAAACAAAGTGGGTTCGAGGTGAAGGTGTTTGAAAAAGATTTGAGTGCAGTTAGAGGTGAAGGAAGACACCGGGGACCGATTCAGCTTCTGAGCAGTGCGTTGGGTATTTTGGTTGGTATTGATAAAGGTGTGGCTGATCAAATCATGGAGGCTGGTTGTGTCACTGGGAATAGGGTTAATGGTCTTGCTGATGGCCTTTCTGGTGACTGGTATATATATCTTTTCACTTTCCTTTTCTTTGTTTATGATCAGGGGCGGAACTACCTTAGGGAAGGGGTAGCCTCCACTACCGCTTGACACTCCGGCGATGGTGTAAATTTTGGAAAAATTTGACCTATTTTTGACGTTTTTTCGATTTCGTTACCGTTTTTTTATAAAACATTACCGCTACGAAAATTTTCTAGATCCGTCACTGTTTATAATTATTATGGTCTTTGTAGATTAAGAATTATTCTGATACCGTTATAGTTTATATTTGATTTTTCGTACGAAATAAAAGTTTAAAAACAAAAGGAAAGAAAATTATGAACCCAAATAAAAGTGGTCAGGCTTAATAACAAATTTTCGGTGATACTAAGGTAAGCATACAGTGGACATTCTTTTCAAAATATAAAGGGTGCTACTTTCTACACCCCCTAATTACTTTTTACACCCCCTCCTCTCATATACTTACAGGTGGGGCCCATGTGGGACCGACAGTTTTCCTCTCACAAGGGGGGTATAATCATGAGAGGGGGGGGGGGGTGTTTAGAATCAACCAATATAAAGGGTATAGATGATTAATTTTTTTTTAACGGCCAACAGAATCAATCCCGAGCACTTTTGGGGCACCCACTGAACAAACGGAGACCTCCGAGAGTAACCCGAGTCCACCACCAATTCTGGCGAAAACCCGGTAACCCACCCGCCCGTAGGCACGATGGTGAAATTACCGGTAAAACTCGTTTGGCTCAATGATCCAACCCAGGTTTCCCTGGATCTCCTATCATTGCCCACCAATGCCTCACTCTTCACCAAGTGAGAGTCGAACCTGCATATCTCAAGAGAAATGCAAGCCTTCCATCACTTGATCTAGAGATCATTAGCATGAATGATTAATTAGATGTTAATAGATGAAAAACTTCATTCATAAGAGCATCGCAATGCACCGGTGCTCCATAGACTACCACCTCAAATGTTGTCCAAAGTTTAAATTCACAAGCTAATAACAACTTTAAATTATATGATTTTAGGTTAGTAATTTGCTTTATGTAAAATTTATAAAAAAATAAATATATGTATTTGAAACTTTTAAGGTTGTCAAGAGAAAATTGTCAAAAACAAAATGAGCTAAATATTTAATTGAGTTATAAAGTTGTCGAGAGAAAATTGTCAAAAACAAAATGAGCTAAATATTTAATATTTAATATTTAATTGAGTTATAAAGTAATATTATGTACATCACATATTTAGTCAAGTTGTTATAATAGATGGTTTTGACCTTTTTATACTCCCCCTTAGGCTATTCGGTATGGTGACAGGCCTAGGGCCGTCGCGCTCCAACACCGGGCTAGCACACAGCCCCGTAGGGCTGCCCCTGTTGTGTCCGGCTTGCCTCTGACGCCTAAGATGGGCCTGCTCTCTCTCTCTCTTCTTCTTTATACACACATATACATACACACACATATATATATATATATGTATATATATATATGGATGGGTTAAAATGAGAACTACCTTAGTTGTGAGAACTAGGCCATCCAAAAGGTTTTTCAAATTTTTTTTTCTCAAAAGTCATAAAAAATATCACTTGTTTTAGCAAAAAAAAAAGATTAAAAAAAATGACGCATACCCACATTTACATGAGCGTAAAAAATTTTAATTATCTTCATACAAAATTTACACTAGCGCGTAAAAAAACTTGCATCAGTCAAAACTACCGACTCGACAATTTTTTTTTACTTTTTTTACAGATGTGTTTATAATATTTTCATCTACGTTTGTGTAAAATTTTTTTGGCACAACTCGCGTAGGATCAAAAGTTCTCACGGTTCTCACAACTCGTGTTGGTTTTCATTTGAACCGACCCATATATATATATATATATATATAGGGTTGAGTTCATTTCAGAACTCTAAATAACTACAGAACTTTCAGAACTCCTAATAAACAATCATTTTATATATAAGTTTTTGTATTTAGGATCTTTTTATCATCTATTATATGTATTTCTTTGATTACATACATGTTAAAAGTAGTTTACATATGTTTAATTGCCAAAATTATATATATGTGTCATAACTAATTACATATATGTAAAAAAACTAGTTTACATATGTGTAATTATAAAATTAGATATAAAAAATGATAAAATTACTCTTAACATGTATGTAATCGTAAGAATACACATAATAAATGATAAAATTATCCTAAACATAAAAATATAAAAATAAAAAGATTGTTTATTAGGAGTTCTGCGAGTTCTGTAAATAGTTATGGTTCTGAAATGATCCTGGCCCTATATATATATATATATATATATATAGGCCCATCCTCACACCCACTTATGTAACAAACCGTCCTTTAAGGACTACCCTCCTTCACATCTATATTTTTAATTTATTCAACTATTTTACACTGATATAGGTTGAAATAGTCCACACCATTCAATTTAGTGGTACATAGCTAATAATTGTAATAAAAAGAAGTTGAATACGTAAGGTAATCACGTTAGAAAATAAATAATTCAAAATTCTAGGGGTCTCATATTGGACTTTATTTTAACTCAAAGTTGGGCCTTTTATTTTAGAGTAAATTACATTTTTCATCATTTATGTTTATAACGGGTTGCAATAAATAACATTTAACTTTAATAATTACAGTCACAGTTTTTTACTGCACAACCTATTACACCTTAGGTCTTTTGACCTTAACCTGATTAAAACTTTCAGTTAAGTGGGGTCATGAGCAACCCATGTGAGGGCAAAACAGTCATTTAATACAAAAAAAGAATGACAAAATTTAAAAATTTATATAAAAAGTATAAACCTAAACTATCATCATCATCTCCCATGTACTCTCTCTCTCTCTCTCTCACACACACACACTCTACATACCACTTCTACAACCATCATCATCAGGCCACCACCACCTACACCATCGTCGACCACCGACATCATCACCATCACCATTGACCTCCATAGTCCCGCCACCATCAAAATCCAGCCAAACATCCAATCGACAACGAAACTGCTTCATTCGATAAAACGCCGACAACTCTTCGTTCACAAGCACTTGTTCTCCTAGACATTTTATCAAACATGTCATGGTCATTGTTGTAACAAGCCCACCACTACTTTGTCTAGACACGTCTTTCAAAAAAATATATATAATTCCTTCAATCTATTCCCTTTGATTAATATAATACCCATTTCTCTACAAGTAATTTCAGTATGATTAAACCCTAATTGGGACTCAACCCAGTGATAAAACTCTACGGCTTTATCCAATCCAACCCTAATTTTATCTTTTGTGGGTCTCTGTAAGCAGCTAGACCCAAAAAGGTGATGCCTTTATGGATTCTTGATGGAGGTTTCGTTATTTGAGAGGTGTTCGGTGTCTGGATCCGGGTTAACGACCCATGGATCTTGGGGATTGGAAGAAGTATCTGGGTATGGAGCGGAGTGTGTTTGTGATGAGTTGGGTTGGCGAGGGGCTGGATCTTGATGGTGGCGGGACTATGGAGGTCAATGGTGATGATGTCGGTGATCGACGGTGTTGGTGGGCGGTGGTGTAGGTGGTGGTGGCCTGATGATGATGGTTGTAGAAGTGGAATGTAGAGAGAGTACAGGAGAGATGATGATGGTGATGGTGGTTTAGGTTTATAATTTTTATCATATGGGTTGCACATGACCTCATTTAACTGGAAGTTTTAACCAGGTTAGGGTCAAATGATCTAAGGTGTACCAGATTTTGCGAATAAAGGACTGTGCCTGTAATTATTAAAGTTAAAGGTCATCTATTGCAACCCGCTACAAACATAAAGGACGAAAAGTGTAATTTACCCTTTATTTTATCTATCTTTTACAAGACTGCTTGGTAGTGGCTTGTGTTTACTAGCCATTGAGCATCTTAGGGTGTGGTAGGGGCACCTAAAGGTATTACTCTAGCCCCGTCTAATCCTGTGTTGTCATGTCATTTCTACACCCAAGTACCCTAGAGCCATCAAAATACTGGTGATGCTTACCGACAAGTACCCTAAAACCATGGACTCCACCTTTTTACTCCACCACCAATCGCACACACCCTAAAGAGATGGATCCCAACTCCTCACACACACCCATAAGCGGCAAAGGTTTGCCATGTAAACTACCATAGCCGCAACCCTAGGGGGTGGTGGCGGTGTTTCCTAGCGGCAAACCCGCATGGCGCTCCGTCCCCCTTTAGTATCTTATGACTTATGTTACCCATAGCCTAGTGGTTTAGTGGTACGGTGTTTGTTCTTAAAAAATGTGATGAAAGTTCAAATTCTTACAAATACAAAGTTATATGATATTTAGGTGTAAATTAAAAGGTTGCTTTTCGGGAAAAAAAAAGCCAAACTGATTTTCTCATGCTCCATGTATCTTTTTATCATTTCTTAAAACAAATAAGCAGCACCAAAAATTTTGACTATTGACAATTTCACCCCTCAGGTTTGCCAAATATGATCTCATGGCCCCTGCATTTACGGCAAAACTTCCTGTCACTATAGTAATATCCAGAATGACATTACAAGAAATCCTACTGAATGCTGTTGGAAGTCACATTGTGTATAATACATCCAAAGTTGCTGGTTTTTCCCAAGACTCCCATAAGGTCATTAATCTCCCTTTTTATCATGTAAACTCCGGATTTTATGTTTCATTAAATGACTCAAGTACACCAAGGTGTATGATCTTACTTCATATATATGATGACCCATCCATGTAATGTAGGTTGTGGTAACACTTGATGATGGGCGGACATTTGAAGGTGATATTTTAGTTGGAGCTGATGGAATTTGGTCGGAGGTATCACTCGTTAAAAAAAATCCTAGATCTGTCATTCGTGTTGACATTGGTTTATTGCAAGCAGCCATAAAAAAGTTCACATCTCAAAAACAAAATTACCAAGAAAGCATAATCACTGGAGTTATAAAATGTCACTTAATAAATTCATATATCCTTGGAATATCTCTAGCCTTTTTATTACCCGACAGTATGCACCACACGTGTAGGTTCATGAGCGGTTAAGGTACTCCCATTTTGTTTGTTTCATATACATATAGGTGCGTAAAAAGTTATTTGGATCACAAGAAGCAAGTTATTCAGGGTATACTTGTTATAGTGGACTAACAGAACATGTGCCCTCATACATAAATACAATCGGGTACTTTGCGTTTATACACTTATTAATATGCATATTTAACTTAGTTCGAATAAACTTTGAGTTTTTCATGTCTTCCTTTCAGTTATCGAGTGTTTTTGGGACCGAATCAGTACTTTGTTGCTTGTGATGTAGGCAATGGGAAAATGCAATGGTATGCCTTCCATAAGGAAGCCCCAAGAAGCATTGATACTCCAGAAGGTGATAGATGGATCTATGTTTTTTCTAGAATGGTGAACAAATTGATGTATGAATCTATGGCTTTTTTGTATATGAATGTGCCCCAAAATTTAGCTCTCTTTTTAGACCATGCAGACAAAAAGGCAAGACTTATAGAACTCTTCGGGTGCTGGTGTAGCGATGTCACCACATTGATAGCGGCAACAAGAGAAGATATGATTTTTCGCAGGGATATCTACGATAGGGACATGATATACTCATGGGGGATAGGACGTGTCACACTTTTAGGAGATGCTGCTCATCCGATGCAGCCCAACCTTGGGCTAGGAGGTTGCTTGGCAATTGAGGTAATTACTAGGCCTGTGAATGTACATGACATGA
>JARYGA010000846.1:0-25085 GCA_030545235.1 Helianthus tuberosus
AAGAAGTTATATCTTGTTATATCTTTATAAACCATGTGTATTATACGGATTGAATAAATCTAATTTTATATACCACATAATAAAAAAAGTTATATTTTTAATTTTTAAAAACCCAGTGTATTACACGAGTTGCATAAATGTAATTTTGTATAGTAAATAATAAAAATATTATATCTTTAAAAAACCTCGTTTATTACACGAGTTGAACAAATCTAATAAAAAATTATATCTTTAAAAAAACTAACGGATATACTCGATACATGATGGATGGGATGATTGCGTTGATGGTTCTTATAAATGTCACGTAAACATAGTGAATACCGTATTTGAGTTGAGAGTTAAACACGAAAATAAAAGTATAGAACCAATAAACATTGATTATGTTTTTGTTTACCCCTTATAAACATTTTTTAAATAGATTCTACCCCGTTTAATAAAATACATAAATCATTTAAATTATATTAATTTATATTTAGTGTACGTCTTTTGTTAATTTCAGGATAAATAATTTTGAAATCTAATAAATATTTCAAAATATTATATTATCTCCTATACGAATTGTTTAAATTTATATTAAATTTAATTTTATAATTATCTTTTAATTAATACTAATTATCTATAATTAAGTAGGATAAAGAGAAAAAAAACTAAAAAATAGATGGCTTCAATGAATGACACGTGTCCCCTTATTGGTTTCTTTTATTATATAGTAAGATATGTAGAATGCTTAAGTAATGATTTTACTTTGTATTAAGTATATGGTTTTTAATGTAGATATATTATGTTTTAATGTTGGAAAGCTTATTTTTCAAATGTATAATATTTGCTTATAAATAGTGGCGAAGCTTGACCCGAATGACGGGGGGTCGAAAACGTGTATACCCAAAAATTTCTATAGAACCGGGGGGTAGAAACATATATACCCAAAAATTTCTATACGAAAACTACATATATAACACTACTGAGCGAAAAGTTCGGGGGATCGGGCTCCCCTCCCTGCCCCTTCTATATTTCGCCACTGCTTATAAAGTAGAATTTATTAAGGTGGGTTTGATAATAAGTTGAGATGATGATTAATCTACTGTGGTAGTATGTTAATGAGGATTAGCTGAGTTTTATAATAGTTTGGAGTAACAAAGTTGAAAAATAAGCTTAGTTTAAAGGTTTAAGATGATAAAAGAGAGAAAGAGTTTAGAATTTAATGATCAATATAGCAGTCACATATCAAATACACGATAAGATTTACTGCTGGAATAATAATAATAATAATAATAATAATAATAATAATAATAATAATAATAATAATAATAGTAATAAACTGTAACTTTAGTGATGATTTAACCATTTTTTTCATGAGTGACGACTCTCATAGTTATATATTTTTTTAATGAAAAATGTAAGTTACTTTTATAAAAATGAAAATATGGACTCTAGAGTTTTCAACATGAAGCTGAAAATATTAATTTTATTAATTTATTCGGTGTAATAGTTTTTATATATAGGAACATACTTAATCTAAGTCTTTATGGTAGTACTCTAACTTAATTAGTGTTAAACCACTTTCTCCCAATGTTAAGGGTGTTAAAATCTTCATTGGTTAACATGTTAACTTAGGTCATGGGGTGTACTATAACATCTAGAGTGTTAACAATGACATGGCATGTTAACTAACATTGCAAACCACTCCATCCTTGTGTTAAAGTGCATTAAATGAGTTATGTGTTAACATGTTAACCCAATGTTAAGAGATTGAATTAATTATTATTTTTTTTAGACAAAAAACCAATGTTAAAGTGCATTAAATGAGTTATGTGTTAACATATTAAACCATTTCCTTATAGTGAGAACAAGTTTTTTTTTTGAAAGGCGAACTTCATTAAACACCAAAAACGACGGGAAATCTCCAAGACGGAGACTCCCAAAACCAAAGTTACATTACATCAAAAGAGAAATTCTTCCAATCCATCCAACCCACCAAACCCTTTTTATACCTACTAGAAAACCATAAGAAACCCAAAGCTTTAATGTCCCCCACAATATCAACAACGGTCCGCCTTTCGTTCTTGAATATCCTCTCATTCCTAGCCCTCCATATCCTCCAACCAGAGATCACCAACACCCCATGAAGCGCCATCTTCTTCTCCTTAGACCAAGAAGAAGTATACTCCATATGGAGGATATCCGCCACCGAAAAGAAGTAGAACTGAGGGAGACCAACCCATCTAGCTATCGCGTTCCATACTCCCGTAGCAACGAAACAGGCCGTAAAAATATGGTCAACGGTCTCCTCAAACTCCTCACAAAAACTGCATAAACCGTCTCCGCAGTTGACATTCCGCCTAGAAAGCGGCTTTTTCGTAGGAATCCTATCCATAAGCATTCTCCACATAAACACGTTGCACTTGATCGGAATCCATTTGCACCACCTATAAATCGCTTGGTCTATGTTTGGCCGACCACTATCAATCCATCTCTTGACATCCGAAACCGAGAACCCATCTGTATCAACTGTATCCCAACACCACTTATCGGCCGAATCTAGCACTTGAATCCCATCTATCAAAAGAAGACAATCCTGCAACTGATTTAACTCCACTTCTGTCGATGGTTCATGACTCCAATTCCACTGTAAGCCACCAACCGAAGCAGCCCCCATGATTCTATCCCCCACCGAACAAGATTTCTCCTGCTCTAACCGAAACAAATCCGGAAAAATGTTTTGTAAAGGATCCCGAGAAACCTAAGGGTCTATCCAGAACCTTATTACAGCTCCGTTCCCAAGCCTACCCCGGATCATACTCACACTACTAACGTCACCCACTTTTAACCGAACACCGCATTTCACTAGTTTAGTCCACGTCCCAGCAAACCTAGAACTATGAGGATAAATCTCCCATTTCCTATTGGACCCATGAATGGCGTCAACCACCCTTCTCCATAAGGCATTTCCCTCTTGCTTATATCTCCATAACCATTTGACCAAGAAAGCGTTATTACAATCCTCAAGTTTCCGAATTCCCAAGCCACCATTTTTTATCGATCTAGTGACTTTATCCCAACCCACCCAATGAAGTTTCTTCACATCCCCATTACCCCCCCCCCCCCCCCACACAAAAACTTTCTAACCATCCCTTCCAGTTTACTGACAACCCCAACCGGCGCCTTAAACATGGAAAAATAGTATGATGGAAGACTTTGTAAAACATATTTTATAAGAGTTAACCTACCTCTAATCGACAAGGTAGTCGATTTCCATCTCGATAATCTGGACTTAAACACTTTTATAACCGGATCCCAGTTATTAACTCTAGACATATTAGCTCCCACCATAATCCCAAGATAAGTAAATGGAGTCGTACCTGAACGACAACCTAACCCCCGCGCTTTAACTTCAACAGCTTCACTATCCACACCCACTCCATACAAGGTCGATTTATGAATGTTAATTCGTAAGCCAGAGCACAAATGAAAGATTCGAAGCATACGTCTGAGACAAACAAAATTACTCTCCGACCATTCACCCATAACCATAGCATCATCTGCGTACAGAAGATGAGAAATAACCGGACCGTCCCTCAGAAGCCCCACGCCCTGAAAAGACCCAATACTACACGCTTTCTTAATAATACCGGAGAGAGCTTCCATAACCATAATAAACAGAAAAGGCTATATGGGATCACCCTGTCTAATACCCTTCCCACAACTGAACTCAAAGGTCGGTGACCCGTTAACCAAAACCGAAGACCGAGCCGAAACCAGAATGCCTTTAACCCATCTACACCATAAGTCCGGAAAATTCATCTGTCTCATAACTGAAATCAAGAACTCCCAGTTTACATTATCATAGGCTTTTCAAAGTCTATTTTAAACATGAACATCTCATTCCCGCTTCTTTTCGACCACGACATAACTTCACTAATCACCAAAGGACTATCCAGAATATACCGGCCAGCTACGAATGCCGACTGGGTTTCATTAATGACACTATCCATAACATTCTTCAGTCTATTAGCCAAGACCTTAGAAATCACTTTACTCACCACCCCTATCAAGTTTATTGGCCGGTACTCCGCTAAACTAGTAGGGTCCTTAACTTTTGGGACCAGAGTAATAAAAGACGTAGCAACATTACGACTAATAAAACCAGAAGCCGCAAAATGGTGCAATATATCTACAAAATCAGCCGATAAAAATTCCCAATACCTCTTAACGAAGCGGAAATTAAAACCGTCCGGGCCTGGGGCTTTATCACTCCCACATTGAAACACCGCCTCCTTTATCTCCTTCTCTAAAAATGGACTAGTTAAATTAACCGCCTCTTCCGAACTAATTTTCTTCAACCCGTAGCAGGACAACATCGGCCTAGTAGGCATCTCTTCAACAAACTTACCACGAAAGAACCTAAACACTTCTTTTTTAATCACCTTAGGATTAGTAACCCACTCGCCATTTACCGTCAGACCCGTGATAGCATTTGCCACCCTCCTAGTATTAATCGACCCATGAAAAAAGCGAGTATTCTCATCACCCACTTTCGCCCAATGAACACTTCTTTTTTAATCACCTTAGGATTAGAGTGAGAACAAGTGAAATGATGAAAAAAAAGTTGATGTGTCACTTAGATGGAGTTAAGTTAGGTTAAAGTATACCCAAAGGCCTTATATAAAATAGAATAAAAATTAATGCTATTTATTATCAATGTTTATTTTCGCTAAGAAGTTAATGAAATGGTATTATTATTATTATTATTATTATTATTATTATTATTATTATTATTTATTTTATATTCAATTTAAATATTTAATATTAAAATTTAAAAAGGTGGCTGAGGTAGAGTTATTAAACCATTTTTTAGAATGAGGTTGAGTAAAAAGGGAAAAAAACGGTGATGTGACGCTTATATAAAGTTAAGAAGGGTTAATGTATACCCAGGGACGGACCTACCCTATTGGGTGGGTGGGCGGCCGCACCCCTTGAAAAAAAATTAGTGGTATTTTCCGTGAAAAATCCTGACCGCACCCCTTGGAAAATTCTAACCGCACCCCTTGGAAATTTTTGTCCGCACCCCTTAGAATAAAATGTTAGGAATTTATATAAAAAAAATTGTAAACACGGATTGAAACCCGACACAATTATGTAAACAAGTTAGCCCACTAACCCCTTTAATAAAACTTGAATTCATTCCATCAAACCTAATAAGCTAATATCAATTCAAGCTCAACCCAAATACAACTTTAATTAGGACTGTAAACGAACCAAATGTTCGGCGAACAGTTCGTGAACCGTTCGGCGGGAAGTTCGTTTGTGTTCGTTCGTTTATTAAACAAACAAACATGAACAGAGGTCGCGTTCGTTCGTTTATGTTCGTGAACGTTCGGTAACGTGTTCGCTTGTGTTCGATAGTTCATTAGTATTTTTAGTTTTTATATTTATTTAAATATATAAAAATTCTGACAAATTAAATATCTAATAAGTGTCAGTGTACTATATATTTAGTTCATGAACTATTGTTTGTGTTTGTTTGTTTCCATTTGTGTTCATGAACATTAGTTTGTGCTCATTTGTGTTCGTCAACGTTCGTTGCCTAAAATTAACAAACAAACACAAACGAACACGAATAAGTTCATTTCCTTAACAAACGAACACAAACATAAAATCTCGTTCGATAAGTGTTCATGAACGGTTCGCGAACACATATATTTTTTAACAAAAGAACACGAACAAGGTCTTGTTCGTGTTCGTTCGGTTCGTTTACAGCCCTAACTTTAATTAAACAAAATCAGTCCAGTTTGCAAAAAAAAACCCATTTGACTGCCAGCTTTGTGCGACTCCCGCCCTCCCTCTGCCTCACCTCATCGCCAGCGACCTGCCACACCTCCACCCCCGACGGCGACTGCAACATTCTGGCGAAGAATAGCTTAATTTCGGCCATAAACAGGTACATGTTTTGTTTTTTGTTATTTTAATGTTTATATGATTTTGTTCAAGACTCATGATATAATAGGATGTGTTAAAAAAGTTTAAATTTTATGTGTTTTGAGGTAATTTGGGATTGTTCTAGTTTTTATAGGATGAATTTGTTGTCTCTTAATCTATTATTGATTATATGATTCTAGTATAGGGTTTCAAAGTTGAAATTCAAAACTTGAAAATTAAGGAATATTGATGGTTGAACACTCAAAGATTTTAGTTTGATGTTTTTTTGTTTTACATGACCCGACCCGAACCTTTTATTTATATATCTAGGTGGTCTAAAATTTTTAAAAATATTCCGCACCCCCATGGAAAAATTACTGGGTCCGCCACTGTGTATACCTCATGGCCTAAGGCCGGTGGATGTAGAGGATGGTAGTCTTTTGGGGATGGTCTGCCATGTAGGCGGCCACGTCATCGGGTGTGGGGGATAATCCGCAAGGGATGGGCCAAGGGTGTGGTGATGAGCCTCTTTATATATACATATGTAAGTATGTATGTATGTTGAATAAGGAAGAGAGGGACGTTGTCTTCGTCTCCCAGCTGGCGAAATCGACGGGACGAAGCTGAGGGGGGATGTGTGGACGACTCCGACGAGCCACGACGATCCTGGGTCGTCCCCCACACCGCATAGCCTAAACAAAGCTTTTAAACTAGAATCTAAACAAGAATATAACAAGTGTGGTGCTATGATCAAACTTATCAACCCAACACTTGACTTGATCCAACCCATGTGAGTATGTAACTCGTTCTTCAAACGACATTCGTCTAATCAACCCTTGCCTCGATTATCATTCAATCAACCTAACTTTTCAATCTGTCCTTCAAACATAAAATCCAAAAACATATTTTTTTTGTTAAGTAACAATCAACACACACACACACATATATATATATAGGATCGCTAAAATGAAAACCACCTCTAGTTGTAAGAACCATGGGAACCACTTTTTAGCCCTTAGATCAACTAGATGGATGGATGAGATTAAAAGTAGTTAATATTAATATTAAAAGCTTTTTGTCTTATTATGTCTTTAATATTTTAATCAAAAAGGGTATTTAAGTAATTTTGTTTTTTTTGTCTTATTAGTTATATTGTTTTTTAATACATTTTTGTCCCTATTGCATTAAATGTTTTTTTTTTCTCAAATCAGTTTTTTTTATTAAACAAACATATTGAAATCAGATTTTTTGATAAAAAAAATTTACGTGCGTTTTTTTACGACCCTTTTTTACGCGCGTTTTTTACGACCCGTTTTACGCTCCGTTTTACGCCCGACTTTTTCACGCGTCGTTTTTTCAACGCGCCGTTTTTACGTTAACGATTTTACGTTTTATGCGCCGGTTTCTTACGTTAACGTTTTTCTACGTTTTACGCATCGGTTTTTTACGTTTTACGTTAAAATTTTTATGTTTTACGTTTTACGTAAGACATTTTACGTTTGACGTAAAAAGTTTTACGTTTGACGTAAAAAGTTTTACGTTTGACGTAAAACTTTTTACGTTTTACGTAAAACTTTTTACGTTTTGCGTTTTACGTAAAAAAGTTTACGGTTTACTTTAAAAAGTTTACGGTTTAAGTTTTTTTTCTTTTACAAAAACTTTTTTACACAAAAACGAACGCACCCAGAAAATCGTTACTCGGTAGGTGTCTCAGATAGTTTGCTATCATCATCGACACCTCAAAAAAAATATAAAAAACACAACAAACAAAAATAAAAAAGAACGAGTGGATTCTGGGAAAAAAAGAAGTTTTGGCTCAGATTTTCCGAACATCAGAGGCTGCAAAGTGGGGTTGCGGGTTCAAAAACCTACCCTCCACCATCCTTGTCGCGCCATCGTCCTTTTTTTTGCATCATCACCGCCGATTCAAAAAGCCACCAGATTCAACCGGTTTAAACATTCAAAAGGAACATGAACATCATTCAAACCCAGAAGGAACATGAACATCATTCAAACCCAGATTCAACAGAATCAAAAAGGTCCCAAAAAACAGAACATCATTCAAACCCAGATTCAACATGAACATCATTCAAACCCAGATTCAACATGAACATCATTCAAAAACAAAATATCATTCAAACCCAGATTCAACAGGATCAAAAAAGGTCCCAATAACATCATTCAAACCCAGATTCAACATGAACAACATTCAAACCCAGATTCAACAGAATCAAACCCAGAAAGTCAAACCCCCGAGATTCAAAACCATATTCAACAGAATCAAACCTGCAGCAAAAACACAAAGATTCAAACCCAGATTCGAACACCCACCACCAGATTCAACAAAAATTAAAACCCAGATTCAACAAAATTCAAACCCAGATTCAACAAAAATAAACCCCAGATTCGAACACCCACCACAATCCAATGTTGCCCATACTCACCATCACCGTATCACTGCCGGTCATTCATCAAACATCACCATCCTTCTCAGCTCCGGTCATCTTCTCCGATGGCCATCGTTCACCGCCGACGACCGTCGTTCTCATACCAACCTTCTCAGCTATGGCGACCACCATCAACCTGTTCTACCACCTCCGCCTCCACACCACCGTCTTCCACCGCCTTCGCCACCGCCGTTAACCCCACCGCATCACCCCCCCCCCACCACTGATGTTTCTTTGTTATGGGGTGTTTGATGATGAAAAACTTGACATCAGATGGTATTAATCACCACCGATCAAAACATTGTTCTTGATTTGGGTGGGTATGAGAGAAGAGAGAGGTTTTGATTTTTGAGAGAGAATGATAGGTTTTGAATATTAGAGAGAGAAGGTGTCTGGTGGTATTAATGAAGAGAGATGGTGAGGGATTAGACATTTGGGTAAAAAGACCAAAACACCCTTTCTGTTGGCATATTTTGATTGGTTGAAAGTGGTTCTCGCGGTTCTTACAACTGGGAGTGGTTCTCATTTTAGCGGCTCCCTATATATATATATATAGGGGAACGCTAAAATGAGAACCACCTCGAGTTGTAAGAACCACGAGAACTACACCGTAGGGGGCGCGGTGGACCAAATTTTTTTTTCATAAACGTAGATGCATGTATAAAAACAACATTTGTAAAAAAAGATTTCAAAAAAAAAAATGTCGTGTGTGTAGTTTTGAGCGCCACAAGTTTGTGTTTACAGGACCCGTAAATCTGGCCGGAAAATTTACGGTACCCGTAAATGCACACTTGAGGTGCTCAAAAACTTTTTTTTTTACAAATGTTGTTTTTATACATGTATCTACGTTTATGAAAAAAAAATTGGTCCACCTCGCCCCGTACGGTGTAGTTCTCGCGGTTCTTACAACTCGAGGTGGTTCTCATTTTAGCGTGATCCTATATATATATATATAGAGTGGGGATCCTACGGAAAGTGTGTTTTTCCTAAAAAGTGTAAAAAGTCATAAAACACAATAATTTCAGGCATAAAACACACCTAAAACTCACAAATAATAGAATGAATATTACTAAAACACCATATTCAAACTCTAATAGTCCATAAAAACTTCAAACACACCATCGTAGAACTATGAATATAAAACACACAATGTTAAACAACATAAAACACAATAATATTTGTCATTCCACAATCAGAGCCTTAACATCTAAAACACAACACAAAACCCACATACATGATGTTTTAGTAATCTTCATCATATTATTTGTGGGTTTTTGGTGTGTTTTATGGTTGACATTATGGTGTTTTATGACAAAATTAATTTATGATTATTATGTTGATTTATGTTTAAATTATTATTAATTAATTTATTATGATTATTAGCCCTGAAATTTTAAAGGGGGGTAGAACTGTGTTGGTAAACCCTGTCGATTGTCGGTTGGATTAGCATTATGCCCAAAAGAATGGGTAGCCGGACCACAACGATATGGGGGTGTTCCCTCAGTATAAGCTCTACTTTAAAAATTTAAAGACTAATAATTATAATGAATCAGTTATCAAAATTTTTTTCTAAACGAGATTATAGCTCAAATACTAATTATGAAGAAGAAGAAGATTCAAACATAAACTCTTTACATATGAATTCTGTTGAAATTAATATTTCTCAAATTGAAAACAATCTTTTGAATTGGAATATACCAAAACAAGATGTTAAAACTATTTACAAAATTGGTACTTTTGATTTTTTACAAGATTATTCTATAAAAACTCATGAACAAACTATACCTATTAATAAAGAGTATCAAAACATGCAATTATTATCAGTGGAAGCTATTAAAAGACATAGAAAATTATATAAATTTCTACACATAGGATTAGTTCAAGTCGCCATTAAACCTATGTTCAGATTAGGAATTGATGCTCCTGTTTTACTAATTTTAAGAGATGCAAGACATACAAATTTTAATAATTCTTTGCTAGCTATGGCTGAGTCTAATATTTCAAATGGTCCTATTTATTTTAATTGTTATCCAAACTTTTCAATTGGTTTATTTGATCCACATATTTTAGATACTTTAACATTAACAATTAAAACTAAAAATTTAGAATTTAAAGAAAAAACTAATGCTGCAGTAGTAATATATAGAATATATTATAAGACTATGACCACCACTATAGAACCTAAAACAAAATTAGTATCCCCAAAAGATAAAACTATTATTTTTTAAGCTAATACTATGCATACAAAAATAAGAACACCTAAAAAATTAAAATGGAATGAAATAACTCAATCATTAACATGGAATTTGCAAGATATAAACCCACCAAAATCTATAGAAATAGATAATCAAACATCTAGCATAGTAGAACATTCTGATGGTTCAATAGATATTTCTTTCAGTAATATACCACCAAGGCATTCTATGGGAGCAAGTACTTCTAGAAATACTTTAGATGAAAGTCTATTTAGAAGAAGTTTATCAATGAAAATGAAAGGTGTGGATTTTTCAAATACAATTCCAAGACCACTATATGAAGAAAATGATAGTGATAATAATACTTATGTTCCAACTAAGTCTGATATGGAAAATTATGAAGAGTTACAACAATGAGTGATTCTAAGGTTCAAGCTCATAGAAATTGATATATTTGGCTTTTAAAAAATTGCAATAGAAGAATATAATAAAATTCCATATATGATATGTCCATCTGAATATATTCCATGTAACATGCCTCGATCTGACCCATATCATCCCTCTAATTATATGAATTATAAAAGTGAATATCGATCATTTTTAGAAGAAAAATTAAGAGAAGAATATAATCATAGAATAAAGCTTATGAGAAAAATTTCTAGAACAACTTGTTAAGAACGAATAAAGAAATGTTAGAATATTTAAAAAATGAAATGTTCAATAATTATAATAATAAAAATTTAATATGGTATTTTTCTAAATTTAATGAAGATGAAAGATTTTTACATGAAATTTATTGGCAATTATATATGTGTGAAAATGATGAAAATATTCCATTTTTCTCCTGGTTTTCTCTTTACTGTATAGAAAATAAAATTGAGTATCCATTCTTTGAAAATATATCTGTTAATAATACTATAACCAAAACCTATACAATTATAGATAAAAATAAAAATATTACTAGTATACACCCTCCACATATGGATATAAAGATAGAAACTGAAAATAATGAATATATTGCAAAACCTTTAGCAAATCTTAAGGAAGATATAGATAAAAATGTAAAGGCAATTATTTTTCAAAATAATTACACAAATGAAAAATTAAATACTATAGGAGAACAATTAGAAAGAATAGAAACTAATAAAACTCTCGATCAACCTAGTACTTCAAATACTAAAACAATAATTGAAACTATAGAAAATCCAATATTTAAACCATACAATATAGATATCCCAATACGTCTAAACAAACAACAAGACATGTTAAAAGATATTAACTCAAAACTTTCAAAATTAAACATAAATGTTATTTCAGAACAAAAAATTCAAAATATTGAAGAACAATTTAATGATTTTCAATTAGAAGATTCTATAAATAAAATTAAAAGAAATTATCATTTTTCAAAAAATAATACTTATACTAATAGACCTGAAACAAGAAATTATTACCCTAGACCTACTCCACCTGATTTACAATTTGAAGAGCGACATACTTTTGTTCAAGCCAAATATGATGGAAGTTCTTTATATGAATGGAGTATAGAAGGCCAAACAGAACATCAAATTCTTAGTTTAATGCAAGAAATGATAATGACAGCTAATGCATATAAAGCAAATGGAAATGATGATACTGCAATTCTTAATATGATAGTTTCTGGTTTTACTGGAATTTTAAAAGGCTGGTGGGATAAGTATCTCACAGAAGAAAAAAACATATAATTATTAATGCTAAAAAGATAGTTATTAAAACAGAAAATAATGTTCAAACACCAACTGAAATTCCCGATATAATTAATACTCTAATATTTGCTATAATTCAACATTTTATTGGAAACCCAACAGATTATCAAGAAAGAAATTCTTTAATATTATTAAATTTAACATGTAGAAAATTACAAGATTTTAGATGGTATAAAGACGTTTTCCTTTCAAAAGTTATGACTAGAGATGATTGTAAAGAGGCTTATTGGAAAGAAAGATTTATAGCTGGATTACCAAAATTATTTGCAGAAAGAATTAGAGAAAAAATTAAAAAAGACTTTAATAATAATATTCCTTATAGAGATTTAGCCTATGGTCAAATAATAAATTATATAAATCAAGAAGGATTAAAAATATGTAACGATTTAAGATTAAAAGAAAAGATTAAAAATGATGGAATTCAAGGCCATAAAGAATTAGGAAGTTTTTGTCAACAATATGGATTTGAACCATTTAAAACTCCTTCTAAAACTAAAAGGAAAATTCCTAAACAATTTATTAAAAAGAACTATAAAAGAAAACCATATATTAAAAACAAACAAAATTATTATAAAAATAAGAATGATTTTCAAAAGAAAAAACAAGGTAAACAAGATATTGTTATTTGTTATAAGTGTGGAAGACAAGGACATTATTCAAAAGATTGTTATACTAGAAAAAAGATAAATGAGTTAAATATTTCTGATGAATTAAAAGAACAGATAAACAAAATATTTATTTATGATAATTCAAGTGAAGATACTATTTCAGATTATAGTGATAATGATTTAAATTATATTGAAGATTCTAATTCAGAAAGTAGTTCAGAAGATAATGTATGTGAATGCGTTGGTCCTTGTATATGTGAAATTCATGGTACAATAAATTCTCTAACATCAGATAATAAAGATTTATTTGAATTATTAGAAAAAATTGAAGATAAAGAAGTAAAACAAGTATATTTAAAACAATTAAAAGAAAAGTATAAACTACCAATAGAAAAGGAAACAAAAACATATAATTTTAACGAAATATGCCAAAGATTTCAAACAAAACAAATAAAAGAAAATCCTGTTACAATAACCGATTTACAAATAGAATTAAAAAATATAAAAGAAGAGATTCGAGAAATAAAATTACAAATTAAAGAATTAGAAAGAGGAAAAAATAAAGAGGATGAAGACAATAATAACAATACTAAAAGTGATACTGAAAATACAGGAATAATAAATCGTTTAAAAGGATTAACTTCTCAAAAATGGTATACTGAGTTAAATATAATAGTCAATAATGAATTTCGATTAACATTAGTTGCTATGATTGATAGTGGTGCTGACATGAATTGTATTCAAGAAGGATTAATACCCACAAAATACTATGAAAAGACTACATATAAACTATCTGGAGCTAATGGAAACCCATTAAATATTCAATACAAATTATCAAATGTTCATATTTGCAAAGAAAACTATTGTTACAAAACTCAATTAGTTCTAGTAAAAGATTTAACATCTCAAATTATATTAGGACTCCCATTCATAACTCAATTATATCCATTTACAGTTGAAGAAAAAGGTATAAGTATTAAAGTATTAAATAAAAAGATCTGTTTTAAATTTGCTCATCCAATTACTTCAAAACAAATAAATATTTTAAGCTTAAAAGAAAAACAAAAGGAATTTTTAATAGAAGAGATTGATTATGTTAGAATAAAGAATCAATTGCAAGACAAAATAATTATAAAAAGAATACAAGAAATTGAAAATAAATTTAAAGAAAATGTCTGTGCAAATATTCCAAATGCTTTTTGGGAAAGAAAACAACATGTTGTAAAGTTACCTTATATTAAAGATTTTAATGAGAAAAATATTCCAACAAAATCTAAAGCAATACATATGTCTCAAGAGTTAGAAAACTATTGTAAAAAGGAAATACAAGAATTATTAAATAAAAAACTAATAAGGCCATCTAAATCCCCTTGGTCCTGCTCTGCCTTTTATGTTCAAAATAGTGCAGAAATCGAAAGAGGAGCTCCTAGATTAGTTATAAATTATAAGCCATTAAATAAAGTTTTAGAATGGATTAGATACCCTATACCAAATAAAAGAGATTTATTAAAAAAGATATATGATTCAAAAATATTTTCTAAATTTGATATGAAGTCTGGATTTTGGCAAGTTCAAATTGCTGAAGAAGATAGATATAAAACTGGATTCAATGTACCATTCGGACACTATGAATGGAACGTTATGCCTTTTGGATTAAAAAATGCTCCTTCAGAATTTCAAAATATAATGAATGACATTATTTTACCATTAGGAAATTATGCTATTGTTTACATTGATGATGTATTAATATTCTCAAATTCTTTAGACCAACATTTTAAACATTTAAATTCTTTTTACAATATTATTCATAAAAATGAATTAGTTGTATCACCTTCTAAAATAAGTCTTTTTCAAACAGAAATAAGATTTTTAGGACATAATATTATTCAAGGAACAATAAAACCTATCAATAGAAGTTTAGAATTTTCAAATAAATTTCCAAATGAAATTAAAGATAAAAAGCAATTGCAAAGATTTTTAGGATGTTTAAATTATATTCATGATTTTTTCAAAGACTTAGGAATTATATGCAAACCTTTATATGATAGATTAAAAAAGAATCCAAAACCATGGACTCAAGAACATACAGATATAGTAAAATATATTAAAGATAAAATAAAATGTCTACCATGTTTACATATTCCCCATCCCAATGCAAAATTAATTGTAGAAACCGATGCAAGTGATCTAGGATTTGGAGGAATATTAAAACAAGAATTAGATAATAAAGAAAGTTTAGTTAGATATTATTCAGGTGCTTGGAATGATACTCAGAAAAATTATTCTACAATCAAAAAGGAAATTTTAAGTATAGTTTTATGTATAAAAAAGTTTGAAGATGATTTATATATGAAACCATTTTTATTAAGAATAGATTGTTTATCTGCAAAATATATTTTAGAAAAGGACATTAAGAATTTGATTTCAAAACAAGTTTTTGCAAGATGGCAAGCATTATTAAGCAACTTTGATTTTCAAATAGAATTTATAAAAGGAGAAAATAATTCTTTACCAGATTTTTTATCAAGAGAATTTTTACAGGGAATATGAGCAACTCCGATTCTTCAAAAAAGATTGTATTCTCAAAACAACAATTCTCAAAATCTCAATTATCAAGCTCTCCAAATTCTCCTTCAAGACCAACCCATATGCAACAATTTCCCTTATTACCTAATATTCAAAACAGATTTGCCCCTCTAACCCCAGGTCCAAGACCTAGACCTCCATTCTCATCTATTATTCAAAATTTAGAATCAAAACCCATTATTCAATCTCCTTCTTTTACAAAACTCTCTAAACCAGCTTCTCCTTCAACCTCTTCACCAGCCACTATTCCCTACATTATCAACCCAAACAAAAAGATTATCAAAATTCTAGAACCTTTGGAAGTTGAAAAGGTTAATAAAACCTTCTTTTCTTTGATCGACTTCATTTTTCCAAGAGGATGCCATTTTTTCAAAGATGAATACAAAAACAGAGATTATTATCAAGCAATTTTAGAAGATTCTGAATCAGTTATTATTCGACACAATTTTAATAGTGGAGATTCTTCCAAGATTGCTTATAGTCAAGTAAAGATTTTGAAGGTCTTATCTTTAGAAGACTGGAATTCTAAGCCCTATAATCCAAAAACCCTTTCAAACTTTAGTGCTTATCCTCAATATAACTACTATGATTATCAAGATGCATGGGAATATGCATTTTTTCTAAGAAACTTTGATCATTCTTGATTTTTTCAATTTGATGAAGATTTTTCAAATATTTATCCAAGATGGTTTGTTAAATGGTTCAAATATATGGGAATTATTCCAGACGCTTTTCCTAAAGAAGTTTCAGAGGCATTTTCAAAATTCGTTGAGTATTTCCAACATGATGGAACACCAATTTTTGAATATACTTTACAATTCATGAGCGTTTTCAGAATTCCATGGATCTGTTTATGGACTTACAATTTTCAAGAAGAAAGTCCTACAGAACTTTCTCCTCCATTACTCTTTAGACAATACAGGTGTAAATGGTGGAATAAGTTCATTATTACAAAAGCAAATTCTCAAGCAGTTACCAAGTATTATAAGGAACTAGCTATTCAATATGAAAGAAGTTTAAAGTCTCCAATTCGAGATATCAAGGCCGGTGATGAAGACCAAGAGTATATTAAAAGATTCTCAGATTGCAAGTCTCCAGAAGACATTTTAAAATTAGTCAATGAAATTAGACAGTCTCCATCCCCTTCAAAACACTCATCCCCGGGGACTGAAGTTTTTCAAGATTCTCAAGACCCATATGATTTGATGTAAAAAAAAAATAATAATAATAATAATAATAATAATAATAATAATAATAATAATAATTATAATTATTGTTCCTTGCCGGACAAATGATGGTGAAAGAAAAGAAGGTCCATATAATTTTACAAATGGACAATCTACTTTTCTTATTTTCAAAAGGTGGTGACCAATAATTCTACAAATGGACAATCTACTTTTCTTATTTTCTAAAAGTGGTGCAATCATTCTACAAAGAGACAAGATACTTTCCAATATGGTGCAAGTAATTCTCAAAATGGACAAACAACTTTTTCAACAAAAGCCATTTCATACGGAAGCTTTTTCAAGATTCAATTATGAAGACCCTTTTATTCTATCTATAAAAGGGAGGATGATCAAGGAAGAAAGACACACTTTTCTACACACCTTTTCTTATTACTTCTCTTATGTATGAAAAAACCCTCAAATCCTAAAATTGTATTATCAACTTCTCTATGTTCAAGATCTTTAGATTTTCAAATTATAGTTGCTCCTCCCGATTGTAAGGAAATCAATTGTAATCAAGATTATCAATCAATAAATTCAGGTATATTTTAAATTTATATCATGGTTGTTTATATTGCCATCTATTTAAATTAATTCATATTGGTTTTATGTTTAATCTTCTTCATATCAAACGATCCTAAACCGTGTTGGTAAGCCCTGAAATTAATAAATTAATAATTTATAATAATTTAAACATAAATCAACATAATAAATTAATTAATAATAAAAATTTCAGGGCTAATAATCATAATAAATTAATTAATCATAATGTTTAATCTTCATCATATATATATATATATATATCATGAAAGGGCATTTACTCTTATGACAACAACATATATTGTGAAGAGACATTTGTTTGTTCATACTAGGAAAACAACAAAAATTGTGCACTTTGATGTAAAAAAAAAATTATTGACATTTCTTTTTTGCTTTTTAACCATTTCTTTTATTGACACAAAGTTTAACATGTAGCTTATCATATATTCATATTGGCCAATTTTGGTATCCTTTTGGAAAACAATCACCAAATCCATGGCCAAAGTTTTAAGTTTTTACACCATGTATTCAATGCTCTATCTAACATGAAAGCATTATTAGTTTAATTTTCTTTCTTGGTGGATAGAATGACAGCAAAATATGTTTGTGTTGTCACTTTAAACAGATAGAAAAAATGTGAAGTGGGGGATATTGAGTAGTAACTTGGTTTTGAGTTGTGTTTTTTGTGGTGTATGGAAAGAGACTTGTCAAGAAATGGAAAATACCACAAACGGAGGTATGGATAAAAACCTTCCAAAACAACATAATAATTCAAAGTCCAGAAGGTTATATTTCTTTATAAAACAAACCTAAGCTACCCCTTTTACAAAGTTGAACTTACTAAATCAAGATAAATGTACTATTGTTAATGCAGGGTGTACATGTCTTGAACTTTACTAGGTATGGAGATTTTTTTTGTCTGGGAAAAGGATTCACCTGTGGTCCAGTGGGTTGGCTCTGGGGATGTCATGAGTTATGGACCTTCCTATGTGGTCCCTTAACCTAATCAAATTAATTTGCACCATCTTGTGTTATTAGTTTCCATGTGAAGGTTTCTTGTCATCCCTCTACATTTACTACTATTTCTAGAGCTCGAAATGGTTTAGGTTCACACCTGTCACGCATTGATGACTTGTACATTGTGCTTCAAATGTTGTATGTTGTTCTAGTTGCAAACGCTTTTGGTCTTAGAAATAACGTATTTGACGTCTCAATCAGTCGGTCAGATGTCGATTTCAGGGAATGTGCCTGATCATTGTAGTTTTAGAAATGGGTTGTTCGAGAAACTTGTCGCCGAAAGATTGACAAAGAAATTCAAGAGTTTTAACGGCTTTCTGTAAGACAAAAGGGAAAAGACAATTTGAATACATGACTACATGCATGGGCAGAACTAGATGGATCCACTAATCCTTTGGGCGAGACAATTTATATTGATAGAGGTATCCAACGTTGTCATGTTTGACTTGTAAGTTTTTCGTTAGTGTAAAACATGATCTTTTGAATAACATCAAATGCCATGTTGTTAAAATGTTGTTTAACCGTTGGAAGTTGGTTAACATTAAAGGTTTAGGTGTATCTTTATGCATATCCTCTAGCGACTTGGATGGTATTTCATATTCTATTCCCTAAGAGAATGGTTGAGGTTGCTTTACTCCAAAGAATAAAGGCTTGTGAACTAGTGGTTACTAATACTAACAACATTTTCTTGTCAAAGTGGACAAACATGTGAATATATTTTATGTATGTTTGGTTACATATTTATTTAATATAATCATTATTATATCCATATAATAATTTATTTTGTTATATTATAAAGTGTTTTATATTAAATTAAACAAAGATAAGTTGTTGGCATTATTTCGAAAACACAAACACATAAGAAATAAATATGGATATCATGTGAAAATAACATAGCATGTTTATTTATTTCTTTTGCCACATATTATATGGTTCTTTTTTATACACGGTTTGAAAATTCATATCTATAAGAGCTTTAATGGCGGAATATCAATAAATAATAATCAGTTTGACAAAGACCTTTGCATTCTAATAATTATGGCAAAATATTTAGTTTTTCAACACATATATAAAGATTTTTCAAACAAAATAAGGTGTCCACAATCAAAATAATAATATATTTATACACATTAAGACAGATAAATCAAAATAAAAAAGAAATAAGAAAAACCAATATTTATTGGTAGTTTTTTATCCATTCTTAAATCCTAATTGTTAATGAATCACCGTGAGAACCCACGAAGTAACAGACAAAAGAGAAAACATAACGGTTTTTTAAAATACCTATTAGTTTTATTGTCACAAAGAACCGTCAATAATATATGTCTGTGTCAGCGATCTGAAAACAATATCAATCATTGATTGATCGTTAATATTCTTACCCACGATATTCTCTATTGATCTCATCGACGATTTTTCCTTTACTGAGAAATAGCTGAAAGATTTGTCTGTCGATAAAAATACTATGATTAGAAAAGGATATTCATTATTTCATTTTGTAAGATACTATTATTTATCCATAAAAGATTTATAGGTGTGATACTTTTAAGAACCAAAGAAAATAATTAATTTATCATGCTTACAAGCATTGTGTTTTTCTAAATAATGATCACGTGTACATGGAAACGGAAATTATGAGTGGGAAAAGATTTGTGATAAAAGAGATACCAGATAGCGAACTAATTGCCCATGGCTTTATAGCCTAGTGGCATCTTGGTGGTGGGATAAGACTTTGGGACCAATAGGTCCTGGGTTCGATTCCCACAAGGGGGTTTTCTCATGTTTATTGGGTTTCCTCTTGAATTGGTGTGGCGTTATGCCTAGTGGAGATGGATATGATCGGGTGGTTCCTCTGGTGGCACGATGATACTCCAGTTGTCCGTCAGTGATCCAAATTTGCCGTTCAAAAAAAAAAAAAAAAGATAGCGAACTAATCACCCTACATTTCATAATTTTGTCACAGGTTTCCTGACAAGTACCAACTTGTTTTAAATAATTAAGGTTGGTTTGTATTAAATTTTATGAAAACTAATTTTGATACGAAAATGACATATTATATGAATATTTATTGTAAACTTTAATAGAAGGAAAATTGACCTGTAATAATCACATCTAGACTTTATTAGCCATTGGTAATCGCACCTCAGAATATTTCCCTCACCAGTCTCATCTTTCACCTATTTTTACTACAATGGTTCCTCGTTAAAAAAAATTAACGGAGTTAAAGTTTTTTCCAAATTACAAAACAGTTTTTTTAGGGCTTTTGATTAGAACGACGATACGAGTTCATTGATGTAAAACCTGCCTTGAAACGATGCTCCAAACGATGAAAACGGCAGTTCAATTCGGGTGTTTAAATTTCCAATTAACAAAAATCAAGTCACTTGGAGCACCATTTCGAAGTAAGTTTTACATCAATGGACTCGTATCATCGTTCTGATCAAAAACCCTAAAAATCTGTTTGTAATTTGGAAAAAAACTTAACTACGTTAAGTTTTTAACGGGGGACCATTGTAGGAAAAATAGGTGAAAAGTGGGACTGGTGGGGGAATATTCTAAGGTGCGATTATTAATGGTCAATAAGGTCTAAGTGGGATTATTAAATGTCAATTTTCATTAATAGAATATATTAATTTATAAGAATTCTATTACATATATTAATATATTTGTCTAATAATATGTTATATAAAAGATATCTTAATTCCTAATTAAAAAATTAACATCATTTCAATATTAACAAAATGGGAAATTAGGTAACAAATCAACTCGTGAATGGATGCTTGTTATTATGTTTGAACTTTATAGGTTCGTGATATGAGAAATCAATAATGCAAAGCATTTAATTTATGATTAATAAGTGCATTATTATGTTCATGGAAAAATAATGTATTTAGGACAAATTACACTTTCTAGCTTATAAAATGGTACTGAATTCCATTACCCTACCTCAGTTAGTTGGTTGGTTGGTTGTCTCGATTGGAGGCGCCGGTTCGATCCCCGGCTAGTGCTGGGTATGGACATCTCGGTGAGGGCTTGGCCGGGGTTTTACCCGGGTTCGAGTCCGCGGGGGGGGGGGGGGGGGGTTTACCTATTCCACGGGGTTTTCGCAAATCTAAGGTGTGCTACACTTTCTAGCGGTGGTCGAGTAGTCGGCCTTTGGACATAGTTCTGAAAGGGTTAGTTTACACGTGGAAAAGAGTTAGCCGTTCAAAATAAATAAATAAATAAAATGGTACTGAATTTTACAGCAGTTTCACTAATAAGACGGATATGTCATCCTTAGCCTATTTTAAATAATGTGGATATTTTTAATATGCAAATCTTCTATAAAAATTATTGTGGAAATAATAAGAAAAACAACCCCTTCATCCTACATTTTTCTTGTAATTCAATTTGGGACATAAAAACAATAATTATGAAATGTTAGAATGTTATTTTTTAGTATATATTGTTTGACAAATGTAGTGGATAAATTATTAAGAATCCGATTCAATTAGTAAAAGTTGCAAAAATCGCATAAAATTGAATCGTTACAAGAAGTTGATATACGTTTGTTCTAATCATTACACGTTATGGCTTAATTCTACAACCTAAATTAGTTTAGAACTTGTTTGCAAAAATCGCATAAAATTGAATCGTTACAAGAAGTTGATATATGTTTGTTCTAATCATTACAAGTTATCGCTTAATTCTAAAACCTAAATTAGTTTAGAACTTGTTGAGTCAGAAAATTGATTCATCGAATCCGAGCCTACATCGATATCTAACTCAATGGTCACATACAACATGATAACGTCTCACATGTTTTATTATTTGACACTTTACCTTTTTAATCATTTTCTATATTTTATTTTATTACTACTTTTTGCATAAACATAGTATAGAAATAATAATTATTTTATGATATAAATTTACATCATATTTTCCTTTGTGAATCATTTTTCTTGTTAAATTATGTTTTTAATTTGTTAGATAGTTAATTTTTTGATGAATATAAATATGATGTTGATCAGTTCTGTTTAAAACATAAAGGAAAACAGGAATAACATACCTGATTACATCAGTACAGGCCAGCAGAGAATCCAGTCAGAGATGCAGCCACGGAGTTCGACATAGTTGTCAGCTTGATCTGGTTCCCCTTTAGGGTGTATCTTCTTAATGGTAGTACCGAGTTCTTTAGGGTTGAAGAACTCGTAGTAATGGAGAGAGAGGAGGGACGATTTTAGTGTTGATGTTATGAATTGTCTAACCCTAATCTCTCTCTAGTAATCTCCTTATATACACCCAAGGGGAAACCCAATTAGTTAATTAGGGTAATCTGGCCCATCAACAATTACCAACTAATTTATTATAGGTTTTATATATTTTGATCTATATTATATAAATGATAATGATGGCTACTAGATTAAATATAAATAAATAAATATTTAATCTTACATTCTCCCACTTAGCCGAATAATCATTTATCATGAGTATTAGATAAGTCTGATCAGAAGTTAATACTCATTTTAGCCTTAAACAAGTACTATAGCAGAGAAATACAGCCGTTGAATCCTTATGCGACTTAGGACCCCCATTAGTCATATTATAGCCTTAATTTAAAACCTAACAGTTATGATCAAAATAAGTAAGCCCTTTAACGTTTGATTTGTATTTATAGTTGTCTATATGTCATTACACCGGCAGAACATATGTAAGAGACATACAAAATCAAACTGATGAGGAAAATTGATTAATAGTTAGTCATTCATAGTACGATATGCAGTTGTACATGGTCATCAATTAAAACCTGTCTCTTTTATGAGCACTCTTAATAAGACTTATGGGTAATAGACCTTTAGTTATAGGATCCTTAAGCATATCACGAATGCATTCGATACAAAGATTTAGTTTCCTCAATTCGTTCATAAACGAATAATTAATTGCGTATCGAAATTTAATGCAGCACCTCTCGAACTGTTACTGTTCAAGGAGACATGGTAGCTGACTTTATCACAACAAGTCTTCAATATATTAATTATATGGAGTTAATAAAATCATGAGTCCACTGATAAATTTCCAACAACATTTAGTGACTATATTATGTCGTTATAACTTAGGTTGTTGATATCAGTCCATTATGACTCATCCATGAGATAGGTTTTGTCTGCTGACATAAAGATATACCCGAAATTACATTTTTTGTCATTTTTTGAATATTACAAAGTTAAAGTAATCAACCGGTTTAAGTTCTCACTTCTTCTTTAAATTATAGCATCTCGTTTCCTTTAAAGATATTGTAATATTCTATTAGATGCTTCACGTTTATCTAGACATATCTAGTGTGTTGCAATGTGAGTAATATCTAAACGAGTATAGACTTGAACTTACATAAGGCTTCTAATTAATGAAGCATAAGTAAATAATCTCGTTTATCCTATTATCCTCTAAATGAGAGCATTAATGTTTGTTACATATGTAAGGACCCATTTAAGGTTAAACTTATGGAACGAAACTAATGTCCCATTAGGTCTATCTCGGTATGTTATGATATCTATCACGTAAGAGATATCTCTGAGATCTATTATATCAAAGTTTGTGTTAACAATGCTTTGACTTATGTAACATCTACTTGTCAAAAGAATATCATCTATATAGACAAGTTTATCTTAGTTGCTCCCACTCATCTTGAGGTAGGTACATTATTCCACTTGGTTGTTGATGAAAATAATTACGTTAAGATTTCATCACATTATGATGTTTGCATTAACCCATACATGGATTTTATTGGCTTATAGACAAACTGTTCTTTAACCTTAAGTTTAGAACTTTCAGGTTGTTTTATGAACATGTGAATGTGTCATCCAATTGTTAGAGAAAATTGTTTTAATGTTCATCTAATGTAGCTTTAAACTATTATAAGCTACTAGAACAGTGATGATCCTCAAAGAAATCTTTGATAATTTATCTCTTCCTAAGTATAACCTTTGACAATCAATCATGCTTCTTAGTGTCTTAACATTTATATATTAGGATTTGGTTTAGTTATGAACACTCTTAAGTAATTCAATCAAATCCCAAACGTTATACGAACACATAAAATCAATTTTACTAGAAAACAGTTTTATTCCATTCAGAAGATTGATTGACACTAATGGCTTAGTTAGAAGAGATAGGATCTGTAAACTTTTCCAAAATCCATTTCAACTTCAATTAGGGAGGTTATGTAATCGTCAAAGTTAGTAGGCTTTTAAACCTAGATGACCTCCTGAGTTGATTATTGGGTTTGTTAGAAGTTTCAGTTTTATGAATTAGCTCTTGGTTAGGTTGCTATCATTTTCATTCTAAGTTTGTAAGAGTTGGTGCAGTATGGTGTACAAGAGGTGTAATCGGAATTAAATTCGGAGTAAAATTTAATGGCACTCTTCCCCCCGCCTCTTGTATTCCTTGCAAGTCATGATAAGGACTTTGACTGCTCCCACTGACCTTAGAAAACTTTAGGAACTCAGCATGCTTAGGGTCATATATTTAACGACCAAACAAAATTCTAATAGAGAAAACATATTAATGACGTTAGTCATTGTAGTTTCTCTTGTTGAGGATTATGTTAGTTTAGGTAAGAAACCTAAGTGTGCCCACAATTAAGCAACAATTAAACTTTTGTAAGAGTAGCATTAGATTTTAAGGAGACAAGTTGTGATAGAACAGTGTCAAGATGGAGCAGTGTCTTGTTCAAGAGGTGTAAATTGAAGTAATATAAAGTTTTCACTCCCTCACCTCTTGCAACTATTGTAAGTTAATATTAAGACACTTAATGCTCCCACTGATC
>JARYGA010000847.1:0-69755 GCA_030545235.1 Helianthus tuberosus
GAGCCTTGCACGTGGAGCGAAGCGTCGTTGTGGATCGTTGAGCACTTTACCGGTTATAGTCTGGTTTTGTCAAAAAGCTTTTCCCTTTTTAAAACCAAGTTCACTATAACCAATGGCTCTGATACCAATCTGTCACACCCCCAAAATCCACTAGCGGAGTATCACCGCAGGAGGCATGACATGACCAGGATCAAGCCACCAATCATATTGAACAATATAGTAAAGTAAACAAAAGTCTAACCACACAATATAATTGGTGTTCAAAAACAAGTTAACCAAATTCAAGTTATCAGCAGAAGCATAAAGTGTAAAACCAAAACACAAGTTTAAATGTTCGAATGTTCATCATGGACTCAACAATCCATGCCCCACAACGACTCCTCCCGCTCCCATGCAAGCTCCAGCTAAGTACCTAACGACCTGCAAGGCATGTAACAACGAGTCAACAACAAAGTTGAGCGAGTTCACAGTTGGTGTTCATGTAAAAGTTTTTCCAAAACCATAAGTTCATTCGTAATCATTAGTTAACCCATTTCCTTGTTTCCCAAACCATAACCAGTGGGGGCTTCCCCATGTGAACCACTAGACCCGTTACCATATCGACCACTGACTGAAGTATGTTGGTGCCCTAGAGTCAATGTCTATCATTAATGCCATGCCCAGATCCATTAGTTCACGCCCGTCCTCTGCGGCACGATGTGAGGCTTTTCAAACCTAAATAGCGCTATCTAACTAATGACCGCTCGCCATTGGCCCGGCGATTAAGTCGATATAAAATGAGGGACTTCATGATAGAGTTTTTGGTCTAGTATCAATGTTATCACCCTTCAATAAAGAGGATGTGGTACGTGTCCCCAAACCAGGAGATCACGCAGTTCCGATTAAATCCTTAGTACATGTTTTCACCCTTCAATAAAGATGATGTGGTACGTGTTCCAAACCAGGAGATCACGCAGTTTCCGATTAAACCCTTTACACATTCCCAACAACTGGGAATCCCATGCCTTGTAGAAAAGTGTGAACTCACCTTGGTTTGCTCGGTTTGTTAAGTTACTTGTTTCCAATTAATCAGTCAAAGCCTAATGTATGCATACGTATGTATCAGTTATCATTCACAAGGTTCACGTATCATATGCAATCATAGTGTGCATTCAAACATCTTAACAGTTATTCAAGTTCATACCACCCCACTATTCTCATGCATGGTTCACAATAGAAATTAACAGCTAAGTGTGCTATTCAAATCAACTCAGATTTCCACAGTCATAACTAACAGACAGTAACAGACCAAAGTCAATCATATAATCATACATTGATATACTTGTAACAAACTACAACCTGTTTATGAGACTCTGACCTACGGCAAAACTTCAAGGCGACGAAACCTCAGATGTTTCGTCGGCTTTGAGGTGTGACGAAACCTCACAGGTTTCATCGTCAATAGTGTTTCGTAGGGTGGGACTTTCGTCGACAATGTAACAGTTAGCATATACACGCACTAAAAACCCTAATCATCAACAACCGTTTCATCATAAACATCGGTCATACAGTTACCTTACAATAAACACTAGTTGTTATTTATCATTATTCTAGTAACATCGCAGTACTTAACATCCAGTATGTTCCCTAAATCATAAAATAACCGTATACTATCTAGATTAAACATATATGCATTCGGTAATCAGATCCATTTAATACAATACAATTAGCCGGACAGATTCACGAGCATCCATTAATGATTGTTCCTTTAGATTAAATCTAAGTGGTTTCGTTGGTGATTCCTACTAAGATACAATCCTACTTCATCAAGTATTCGAGTTAACACATTACCATGAAAACATATCATCACTCATAACCAGGAAATTAAGTAGAACCGTAATAATGACACTAACCGAGATGTATAGGGATTAGAACAAAGGACTGGAACGTATCAAGGATGATGATGATGATTGTCGTCAGTTAGGATAGAAAGAGAGAGCTAGGGTTTGCAAATCTATCAATTTTTGTGTCCTCGCACAGTCCCACTTCGCTATATAATTGCGTAAGAAGTGTTGGGCCCTTACTGGGCTTTGGAGTAAACTGGGCCGATGAAACTCCATGTTTCGTCGTGATGGGCATGGCGAAACTCAGAAGTTTTGTCGAGTGAGGTGTGGTGAAACTTCAATTATTTCGTCAAGATGGTTTGTGGCGAAACTCTTAAGTTTCGTCGGGCTTACTAGTGGTGAAACACTAAGTTTCATCAAGTTAGGGTTTTTAACTTTTAAACAGTTCACAAGTTTATAACACTAAACACATTAACACATTAATTATATACTAAGCATGTACAAGTTAGAATGAAACAAGTATTGTACAGAGGAAAGACCTTGAAAACTCGAGTTGTCACAAAATCGTTCATGTATAACAATGTATTGTATGGTGAATAAAAGTCTTTACGCAAACCACAAGTATATATCAATGTATAATCAAATGTCGTGTACAAAACAAGTATTTGAATAAACCAGAGTTAAAATCAAAAGTTATGTTCTGTAAAGCCAATGCAAGCATATCATATAAAAATCATGTGCTAAGTAAGCTAACTAGGCATACGAAGTAGAAATGTTTATGAAATCAAGGTGCTAAATATGTTAAGATAACATAGTAGCACAATGGATCCTTGAAATCAATGTGATAGCATGCTTAGTCAATATGCATAGAAAAAGGGCAATTGAAATCATGTACTACACGTGTACTAATCGAACATGTTAGGAAACTTTATTTGTAAGTATTGAAGAAAATCAAATTCAACTTGATCTATGAAGAAGACAACAGTCCTGAAGATCACAACAACAAGAAGAAGAAGATCGGATAACACAACTGAAAAGAACAACATCTACTTCAAAGAATCACAAGTTGATTAAGAGCTGAAGGAGAATATCAGAGAAGGTCATTCCTGATGGATCTGATGATATTTCTGATGAAATATCATCAGTTTCTGACGATTCTGATCATCAGATTTTCTGATGATTTGTTCCCCAGAATTTCTGATGAAGTGGTTTATCAGAAATTCTGATGAAAACCCCACTTGTCTAAAAATCAGCTTTATCCTGCCACACTAACCGAAGCAAGTTGACATTATTGGATATCATGATGAGAGGCAAATTGATTGTTGGATTCAATGAATATGTCAAGGCGCTACTTTTTGCAGGAATATATATGAATAAACAAATGTTTATTCATATATTCAGCCCCAAGCAGAGAACATGAGTTGAGTAAAGCTTAGCATTCAAATACATAATACAAAACTCCATTGTCCTCTCACCCTCAGAATTCAAGTATTCATTTGTAATAGATAATAATCTCACAATCACCTTGTAAACCATTTTGTTTCAAAGTGATATAAACTTGATAATTCTGTAGGTCTTGTTTCTTGAAAGTCTGATTTCCATTTCCGCACATCTTTTTCACATCTACTGAAATCACTTGCCATATTACGTGAAAAGAAGTTTTTAAGTCCATACTGGGACCAACAATTGGTATCAGAGTAGATTGAATAAATCATTTTCAAACGATCAATCGCTCATCTTCTTTTCTCTAAATATGGCCAGCTTTCAAACCTGGAATAATGCCTTTAACATTGGTTCTATGTCCAAACCTCCGACTCTGGTCAGAGAGGAATACCCCCAATGGAAAATCAGGATGGTCAATTTCCTTAATGGTCATGACCGAGCTCTGTTTCAATCCATTGAAAGGGGTCCACATATACCAATGACTGAAATACCAGCTATTCCAGCAACTAACCAATCACCTGCTATCCTTGCCTCCCGAGCTCCCAAAAGTGAAATACTTTGGAGTGAGGAAGACAAGGAAAAGGTGGCTGGAGATGAAAGGGCAAAGTCACTTTTAATAATGGTTATCCCCAATGACATATTTTCACAAGTTGATGCATGTGCATCAGCTAAGGAAATATGGGATCAGTTGGAAAATCTTTGCGAAGGAGGAGAAAGGATGAAAAGAAACAAAAGAACAAACAACGTTTCCTCATATGAGAGATTCAAAAGTTTACCTAATGAAAGATTAAATGATACATATCAAAGATTTACAAAACTTTTGAATGAGCTAAAGAAATTTGGAATTGCAAAATCAAATGATGAAAGAAACATAAAATTTCTGGATGCCTTACCTAGAGAATGGAGAAGTCTAACCATGACTTTGTCCTCAACCTTAGAACTAGGAAATATGAGTCTTCATGACTTATACAACATCTTGGTCCCCAAAGAGGAAGAAATATTTGAAGAAACCATTCGAAGAGGGGGATCTATAGCTCTTATCTCGAACTCACAAAGAACACCACCCACCAATGATCCACAACCTTCAAACAGTCAAAATCTTGAAATTTATGATACATCATCAGACTTTTCAGCTTTTGCTGAAGCAATAGCACTGCTCACCAAAACCATTGAGCAGAGGTTAAGGGGAGGAGGCCAAAGATACCAGAGAAGTGACAGAGGGAGGATGGATGGAAGATCTAAGGAAGAAGGTAGATCTAAGGATAAGGGAAATGCTGACGTTGTGTGTTACAAGTGCAAGCAAAGGGGTCACTATGCATCAGAATGCAAGACCAAGAAGCTGAAAGATGTTGCTTATTATGAGAAGAAGCTGGAAGAGGCAAAGAAGCAGCAACAAGTCAGTTTAATTGCAGGAACAGATACATGGCTATCTGATGATTCTTCTGATGAAGAAGAAGAAGAAATGGCCAATTTCTGCCTCATGGCACTTTCTGATGACTTACCAGAAACTTCAGAACATAAGGTAAATTTAGATAATCTTGATCTTGAACACAAATTAAACAAGCTCATGTCAGATTTTCTAAATCTGGAAGATAAACAGAAATCAGATTGTAAAAAATCTGATGAGTTGCAAAGGACCATGAATAAAATCATACTTGAAAACCAATTACTCATAGAAGAAAGTTTAGATCACAAAGCTAAAATTGAGTTCAATGAAAATGAAAGAAAAGATCATTACAAGAAAATTAATGACAAAGAAATTAATGTAAGAGGTTTTCAACAAGCAGAATAATTCATAAATTTCATTGAGTCCACACCAAAGAACAAAGGAGAGGGTTTAGGATATGTAAAAACAAGAGAAAGTAAACCCACTGTCTTTGTAAAAGCAACACATCAGATTTCTGATAAATTTTCATCAAAATCTGACTCTGAATCATGCAAATCAACCTGTTCTGAACGCTCAACTTTAAAGCAAAAACAAGTGAATGCAAACAAAAATCTTTAATGATTCAAGAAGCATTTCACTCATTGATTCAAAATTATCCACTCATTCTATCACAAGAAAGAATATCAGAAAATTCTGATAAAGAATCTTGTATGTGTGTTGACATACTGAAGCTTGTTCAATACCATCTCCAAAAGAAAAATGATAAATCTGTTTATGGCTCAGCAAATAACAGATATTCTGATGAAAGGCCATCAAGAGAAAATAATCTTATTAAAATCTCATCAGAAAAAGTACCCAAGCATGTCTGGGTACCAAAAACCCTCTAATTTTTCCATTTCAGGACCATCATGTGCAGCAGATCTGGTACTACGATTCAGGAAGTTCCAAGCACATGACTGGGGACAGGACCTTACTCAGCAACTTTGTTCCAAAGCTGGGTAAAATGGTAAATTTTGGAAATCGAATTAAAGGGAGGATCATGTGATATGGATGCATAAGGTATGGATGTTTGACCATAGAGAAAGTAGCCTATGTGGAAGGCTTAAAGTACAATCTGCTAAGTTGTGGTCAATTCTATGATAAAGGTTTTCAGGCAACCTTTTTACCTGAAAAATGCTTGTTAATAGGTATGGATGATAATAAAATTTATTTAAGTGGAAAAAGGATAAGACAATCAATTTATTATTTTGATTTCCAAGAAGAGAATGAATTTTCAAAAATCAACAAAGGTAGTAGTTGGTTGTGGCACAAAAGATTAGCCCACTTAAATTTCAAAAACCTTAACAAATTAGCAAGCAAAGGTCTGGTAAAAGGATTACCTTTGATATCCTCAAAGAAGGATAAAATTTGTGAAGCTTGTGAGATGGGAAAATCCAAAAGAAGCTCACCCAAATCAATTTCTGAGTCTTCTATTACACAAAATTTGGAACTTTTACATATGGATTTGTGTGGACCCATAAGTACAGAAAATTTTTCTGGAAAGAAATACATACTAGTAATAGTAGATGATTTTTCCAGGTACACATGGGTAGAATTTTTAAGGAAGAAAAGTGAAACTCCTTATCTGATCATTAATTTTATCAGAAAGATTAAAAATCTGTTAAAACTAACAGTAAGAAGGATCAGATCAGACAATGGGACAGAATTTAAGAATTCAAAAATTGAGAGCTTTCTTGTAAGTAAAGGAATCTCTCCTGATTTTTCTGCACCCAGAACACCTCAACAGAATGGGGTGGTTGAAAGAAAAAATAGGACCTTGGTATAAGCTGCCAGAACAATGCTTGCTTATGCTAAAATGCCCACTCACTTTTGGGCAGAAGCTATAGCGAATGCCTGTTTTACCCAAAACAAAACCATAATCAACAAAAGGCTTAACAAAACACCTTACAACATTATCAATGGAAGAATTCCAGGTGTAAAATTTTTACGTACATTTGGTTGTAGATGTTTTATTTTCAAAGATTTTGAAAGCCTTGAGAAGTTTGACATAAAAGCAGAAAAGGGTATTTTTCTTGGTTATTCATTGTCCTCACAAGCTTATAGAATTTTTATTCTAAACACAAGGACATTCAGAGAAAGTCTGTATGTTTCTTTTGATGACTCGTCAGAAACAAAGGTTTCAGATGAATACATAAAAGAAATAAATTTTTCTGACAAACAAGAAAATTATGAACATCTCTTTGAAATGATAACAGAAGAATTCTTAGAACATGATAAATCTTTCACAAACAAATCAATAGATATTTCATGTACTAACCTTGCAGAACAAATGAATAGTGCATCAGAAATCTTGAATCAAAACAATGAAAATATGTCTGATCACCAAAATTCTGATACACTACACACAACTGAGGCAACTGTTCAGGGGGAAACTTCAAATCCATCTGAACCAACAACTTTTCACAACAAGTTAAGATGGATTAAAGGACATGTTCATTCTAACATCATTGGCAACCCAACAGATGGTGTAAGAACAAGATCTGCTACAACACATGAGTGTGCATTTGCTGGGTTCTTAAGCAAGATAGAACCCAAGTCTGTCAAAGAAGCTCTGAATGACTCAAGCTTGATTCAAGCTATACAAGAAGAGCTTGATCAGTTTGAGAAGACCAAGGTATGGGATCTGGTTCCCAAGCCAAATGACAAATCTGTCATAGGCTCAAAATGGGTATTCAGGAATAAATCAGATGAAAATGGTATAATCACCAGGAATAAGGCAAGGTTAGTGGTCAAAGGTTATTGTCAACAAGAAGGTATTGATTATGATGAAACCTTTGCACCAGTAGCTAGATTAGAAGCTGTAAGAATTTTTCTTGCTTATGCTGCATCCAAGGATTTCAAAGTTTATCAAATGGATGTAAAATCAGCATTCCTGAATGGTAGAATTGAGGAAGAAGTTTTTGTGCATCAACCAGAAGGCTTTGTTGATCCAAAATTTCAAAATCATGTTTACAGATTAAACAAAGCCGTGTATGGTTTGAAGCAAGCTCCTAGAGCCTGGTATGAAACTCTCTCTAACTTCTTACTCAATTCTGGCTTCACAAAAGGGACTATTGACACAACACTTTTCCTCAAAACACACAAAGGTCATACTTTGTTAGTCCAGATATATGTTGATGACATTATATTTGGATCAACAAATGAAAATTTCTGTAAAAAGTTTCAAAAGTTGATGACCAGCCACTTTGAAATGAGTATGATGGGTGAGTTAACCTTTTTCTTGGGTTTACAAGTAAAACAAAGAATTGATGGAATATTCTTGAGTCAATCAAAATATGTGAAAACAATTCTGCAAAAATACTCACTTGAAAATTGCTCTGTTTCAAAAACTCCCATGGCAACAGGGAACAAATTAGATTCTGATAAAGATGGAATAAGTGTAGATATTAAAACCTATAGGGGGATGATAGGATCTTTGCTATATTTAACTGTAAGCAGACCAGATATTATGTTTGCAACATGCTTTCTGGCTAGATATCAATGTGATCCTAAAGAATCCCACCTAATAGCTGTAAAAAGGGTTTTCAAATATCTAAAAGGCACATCAGAACTTGGTCTCTAGTATCCTAAGGATACAAACCTTGAACTAATTGCATACACATATGCAGATTATGCAGGGTGCAAGATTGACAGAAAAAGCACATCTGGTGCATGTCAAATCTTGGGAGAAAAATTGGTATGTTGGGCAAGCAAGAAACAAAACTGTGTTGGAACATCAACAACAGAATCAGAATATGTAGCAGCAGCAAGTTGTTGTTCACAAGTGTTGTGGATGAAAACTCAGCTGAAAGATTATGGAGTAAATCTGACAAAGATACCAATCCTATGTGATTTAAAGAGTGCAATTGCAATAACAGAAAATCCAGTTCATCACTCAAGAACCAAGCACATAGATGTCAGATATCACTTCATAAAGGATCATGTTGAAAAAGGTAACATAGAAATGTACTTTGTTCCAACAGAAAATCAAATTGCTGATATCTTTACAAAACCTCTTGATGAAAAGAGACACAATTTTTTAATCAGCAAACTTGGAATGGTCAATATCAAAGATGAAGATTTTTCTGAAAACAAAAGAACACAAATTGAAAATCTAATTGATGAACATAAAAATTCTGATAAACAAAGGACAATTCAACGGGTTTCTGACAAAGAAATCCATCAATCTGATGGAATATCAGAAGATCTGATAAATCATTAATAAATGTGATGATTTATCAGAAAATCTGATGAAATTATCTGAAATTGTGATAGAACACCAGAAACTTTGTTGAAACATTAGAATGAGCATTGATCATCAAAAATTCTATCTTCATGCATATCTCATACATGTATAAATTCATTATTGTTAAATAGTCTGTTTTTGTATTTTTTTTCTTTTATTAAAAAAAACAAAAAAGGGGAAAGTAACATGCATTAAGGTAAAATTCAAAGTCACGGCAGAGAATTGAACCGTCACAGGAAAATTTTTGCAGAAAATTGAATTTTTCTTATGCAACGTCATTTTTTCATTAGAAGTTTAAGAGACACGGAGGCATAAAATGATTAGGGGCTATGAAAGTAGCCACCTAGCTATTCAATGCTCACTCACACATGGGGCTTAGTAGATTGTCATATTCTCTACATCAGATATCGTCTTAAATGAAAAGATTGAAATAAAAATGAAAATCTTTGGCTGTTAATAACATTTATGGCACAACTATCACTTTCATCTATAAGTATTAACAACCTGAAAAAGACTTTCTTCACACCAAACAATCTTCTCTTCAAAAGCTCTTCATCAGAAATTTCTTATTTTGAAATGGCTCACCCTAAAGTGATGAAACGCACAAACTTCCCTCTCCCTCTTCACAGACATCAGAATCTTAGACTGAGGTCTAACCTGGAAGGACCTGCATGGGAAGATTGCAGGCATGTGTACAACATGATCATGCAAAGTCCCTTGGGCTTTGCTGTATCTACACATGTCACTATCTATCCAGAACTTCTTCAAGAATTCAAGTGGAATGCTGAAATCATTTTCAGTGGCTCTTCCATGTGGATAGAGAGCAAGGTTATGGGGGTCACAATAACCCTAAACGAAAAAACTCTCAGGGATGTCCTCCAGCTGGGTGATGATCAAGAAAACACCTTCTTGGATAAGGAAATGGTGCTACAGACCATGACGGACATGGGCTATCATACATACAACTTGTCAAGACAAATCAGCAAGTCGGGTTTCACACCACCTTTCCAGTGTTTGGTGACACATCTAAGTGTCTATTTCTCTAAAAAGATTGGACACTTCAACGAGCTGTCCTACAGGATGATGGAAGTGATTCATGCAGTTGTACAGGAAAAACCTTACAATTTTTCTAAGTTTCTCATGAGAGACCTAGAAGCAAATATACATGACCGTCAACCTTTTCTGATCTATCCTCGATTTGTGACCAAGGTGATTACAGGCAACTAGACTTTGGAGGAGTAAGAAGCTGGTATCCAAGGGCCGAGCTGGTGCTACAAGAAAACATAAGTGATCCAACCTTGATCCCATCAAAGAATCACACTGTTCGGATAACCTGTCTCTGGTTGTATGTGAAGTGCATGTACAACGTGCTCGAGGAGGAGTAGTTGTAGCTGTTGTTTGCTTGTTTTTGTTTTCTTTTGCGTGTTTAATGATATTTTCTTATCTTTACATATTCAAATTTTTTTTTATCTTAAAAAAACACAAAAAACATGACAATAGGTCTAGGGGGAACTAAAACTGCATATCTGTTAAAAACAAGAAATGTCACACCCCGACCACGTGGAACATACGAAACGTGGCGGAAACGTCGGGGAGTGTTGTAACAGAATTAATTGTCTCAAATCCATGGCAATTGAAGTTTTGTTTTATTGATTAAAAGTGTTACAATGTCTAATCAATCAAGGAAATACAACAAAATTAACTAGTCTTGCATCTTTTATTGTCACTAAAGCCCAAGTCTGCCTATATGTATCTTGATCATCTTATGCAACAGTTCCTGAAAAACACATGTGAAAATAGGTACGTCAGCATAAAAATGCCTGTGAGATACATAGGTTTTGTGAAAATAGGTTTCATGACTTATGTTTGAGAAAATGTTTAGTCATGAACCTTGTTATTTGCTTTGCTTTGTAAATCATTTGAAAAACAATGAGTTCAGATGATATGTATAAATAACTAAATAATGTATGGTTAAATAAATAACCAAGTATTATGAGTTTGTATAAGATAAGTTGTTTGTAAAACAATGTCTTGTGAAAAGTATGTTATTTGTATAAAATGTTATATGTATCAAACTGAAATGATTCAAATAACGCTACGATATGTAATACCATACAAACACTTATATATAGGAAGTACCAGCGGCGTATCCACCATGCTTGTATCATATTACACACACATCGTTACTTAATCACTTAATCAAACCAAACCACCAAAGTAATGTTTAACAATAGTAGAAGTGTTTATGTATGGTCAAATACGGTTCACACGGTTCAACGATACAAACGGTTCACAGATACAAACGGTTCACAGATACAAACGGTTCACAGATACAACGGATCACATAGTCAAATGATTACAACGGTTGACATAGTCAAATGTTTACAACGGTTCAATATGTAGTATAATGTGTTCATATGCTGGATAAGCATATGCAACAGAAAGGCTATGTAAAACAATGTACTAAGTATGCACAAAATAGACATACGTAGTATGAAATGTAATGTAGAACGATGTACTAAGTAATGCACACAATGGGCACACCTAGCATGAAATGTAATGAAATCATGTACTATAATGTACTAACGAACATAGCAGGTATATGATGTGAAAACAGGAAAGCATGAAAGTAACAAGTAGGCACATGTGTTCCACCCCAAAACAGTTTGGAAAACAGTAAAAGAGGGGTCTATGTACTCACCTGGGATTGCTCAGTAGTTCTGGAGTGACAACTAAACAATGCTAGAGATCGCGGATATCAAACGGCACCTAGTATAGGTAGCTACATTAATAAACCGGACCTAAATCGGAAGATCGGGTAGCATTAGGGTTTGTAAACCAAACGAGTGTAGAGACTCGTGTCTTTTGGTTTAACAAAGCCTACATACTAAATGAAACTTAACCTAAGTGTCTACGACCCATTACGACCCGTTTAGGTAGCTTCTGCTACTTTAACGCGTCGTTCGCGTGAAACGCGTTCGGACCGCCTAACTAGCCCTATGACAAGTGTTATATGCCTAAACATATTACATAATCAGTTATGTGACAAAGGTTTAGGTTACATATGCTTAATTACCAATTATACATGAAAAGGGTATTCTGGTAATTTACCTAAGGCATATAAACTACCTATCATACAACTACTTAAACGATGTGACCATAGGGTATAACCTCGAAAGGTTATTCCCTACCTACTATGGTCACCTAAAGTGTTTGGTCGGATCCTAATGATCGACCAAACTGGGTCGGGTTCGAAGGTATAGGCGATTTATTAGATCGCCTACCCTACGACCCTAGACAACGTGGTAGTCAGTGGGCATAGTCCCAAGGGACTATGACCAACGTGATTACACTCACGTTGCGAAGTTCAAACGAACTTCGCATTGACCATTACTGGTCAACGCTGAAAGTCAAACAAAGTTTGACTTTCTGACTCGAAAAGCAGTAAAATAAGGAAAAGAACGAAAGAATACTTACCCAGGGTCCCCGAATGCTAACCCAGATCAAAATAGCTCAGGTATGAAACGAAGGTTCCAACTTAGAGTCTTTTCAATCAGATTTGTGGGTTTTTAAGCCAAAGGGGGGTGGGTATTTATAGATAAAGTAGAGCCGCTAGGATCGTTTCTTGAATATCGTGCCACGATCCGAGCCGTACACTTGTCACAAAGGTTATGGAGCCACATATGCTCCTAATCTTAGTGATTAAGCAAGTTGCAAACATGTGGTTGTGGTTAATCAGCTGAAATCTGATTGCAAATACACTTAATCTGGTCAGGTTAGGCAGTCGCGTAGCGCTAGTGCAAAGGCACTATGCAGTCGCGCTACGCTAGCACCTCCCTGTTTCAGAAATGTTTCAAAAGTGGCAGAAATGGTCCCTGCACGTGTTTAAGGCCTTTTTCGATGCGTTTGAACCCCGTTAACCTCATTTCAAGGCTCTAAAATGAAGTTAAAGTATAGGGAACTCAAAACATGCTCAAAAATATGTCGGATGTCGGTTCGTTTGGTCGTACGATCGCGATGTTCGCTTAATTACGACGGAATGCGCATAAGCGCGAAAAACGATCCAAATGACGCGACGAATGGATTTTTCTTATGGCGAACACTAAAATATAATATAGTCATGCTTACATAAATTTTTTGATGTCCGGATGTATTCAGAACGTAAGTTATGCGCGAAAATGCAAACTTGTGCACTTTTTGACACTTTTAGTCCCTGAATGACCCAAAAGTTTATTTTAGCACACCGAACCCTTCAAAACTTATTTCTAAGTTATGTAAAGGTTATTTAAGGTATGTTAAGCCTATTTCACTATTCCGGAGTGTTCGTTGCATTAAACTGGTTATATTTACGCATTAGTGCGCGTATAACCTTCCAGAAAGCGATTTAGAGCTTGAAATCGAACAAGAATTGATATGTGTAAACGATACACATATTTTTACAAATCCCAAGTATGAAATACAATATTTCACTGGTTGGGCATTTGTTTGATGGTTGAAATGACACAGGTGTTACAGTCTCCCCTACTTTAGGAAATTTCGTCCCGAAATTAATTCGTAGGAGTCTGTCTATGACTTTGTTTCAAATAGTCATCAAAGATATGTAAAGCATAATCTGATTATTTTCCTCAACGGATATTTTTCAGAAGCGAAAATGAACGAACAGAGTCATTTTCTTCAACGGTTCTTCGGAAATGGAGAATAAAGGAATTAACTAAACGGATATACATTTCCCTCAACGGATATTCTTCAGAAGTGAAAATGAATGGATGATTCATTCTTTCTCAACGGATTCTTTGCCAGAAATGGGAATGAAGGAATAATCCACGGATATTCATTTCTCTCAACGGATATTCTTCAGAACGAAAATGAACAAACGGGGTCATTTTCCTCAACGGTTTGTTCTTCAGAAGTTGAAATGAAAGAAAAAATCAACGGATATTCATTTCTCTCAACGGATATTCTTCAGAACGAAAATGAACAAACGGGGTCATTTTCCTCAACGGTTTGTTCTTCAGAATTTGAAATGAAAGAAAAATCAACGGATATTCATTTCTCTCAACGGATATTCTTCAGAACGAAAATGAACAAACGGGGTCATTTTCCTCAACGGTTTGTTCTTCAGAATTTGAAATGAAAGAAAAATCAACGGATATTCATTTCCTCAACGGATAAATCTTCAGAAACGAAAATGAACTAACGGAGTCATTTTCAACGGTTATTTCCTCAGAGTTGGAAATGAAGGATTACACAACGGATATTCATTTCCTCAACGGATAAATCTTCAGAAACGAAAATGAACTAACGGAGTCATTTTCAACGGTTGCTTCCTCAGAGTTGGAAATGAAGGATTACACAACGGATATTCATTTCCTCAACGGATAAATCTTCAGAAACGAAAATGAACTAACGGAGTCATTTTCAACGGTTGCTTCCTCAGAGGTGGAAATGAAGGATTACACAACGGATATTCATTTCCTCAACGGATAAATCTTCAGAAACGAAAATGAACTAACGGAGTCATTTTCAACGGTTGCTTCCTCAGAGTTGGAAATGAAGGATTTCACAACGGATATTCATTTCCTCAACGGATATTCTTTAGAACGAAAATGAATGGATAATTCATTTTCCTCAATGGTTATTCTTCAGAATGGAAATGAAAAGATAAACAACGGATATTCATTTCCTCAACGGATATTCTTCAGAAGTGAAAAATGAATAGCTAGTTCATTTTTCCTCAACGGATGCTTCATCAGAATTGGAAATGAATAGGGTTAACTCTTGATACATGATAGAACTTGCTGTGATTTCTGTGCACTAAATTCCATAATTATGTATGCATCCATAATTACGTAATTCCTTGCACAGTCCGCACAGTTTGTTTTGAAATGTTGTGGGGAAAGATATCAAACCTGAGATGAGAGTGACTAGACTACCATAGGGTCCTTTTAATTAGATCAACAGAGGATCTTCTTAATTAGGCCACTAAGGAGTCCTTTCAGCTATATCATCACATGATATCCCTAATCAGATTTTTGGATCAATCTGTTTAACTAGACCACTAAAGGGGTCTAATTATGAAGTAGTACATTATAATCCAAGGGACTTTAACTACAACGTAGAAGTCCATTAAGGATTTAAGTAGTACCTTTGGGTATCCTACTATGAATCTCTTGCACAAAGATATGTAAGATTTTACGAGGATTTGAATAACATAAATTGGATCACATGACACATAAAGGATAACACATAAGCACATAACCACATAATTGTTTAATTGTTATTTTCTTGTTATTGATTGCCATTAACTTGGCGCCTCGTACATCGTTTCTCTTGGAAGAAACGGGTACTTAGGATTTTCGTGGAAACGCAAGAGATTATTCAAGGGAAGAAATTTGGAAGTAGTCTGTTCTTCAAGGAATGCGGTTCCTTGATTGTCGGTATTGTATGGGATATGTTTATACATGCAATCACATAAACATATTGAAATGTAAATGAAAGATTTATTTATAAACAACAATAACAACGACTGTTTCATAGATTGTGATAAAAGAAAATAATACACAAGGCTCGATTATTTTCTAAACAGCGTTATCTTCTGTCGGTCAGATACTCATCCCTGCGCTGGATTTGCATCAGCAAGTCTTGGGCAATTTCTACTAAAATGGCCCATCTCGCCACAGTTGTAGCAAGATCCCCGTGGGAAACGAGCTTGAGCAGGATTGTTGTTAATCTGATTTGGTGCTGCTGCTGTTGGGCAAACCCTCGCTGTATGACCTATAAGTCCGCAAACTTGGCATGTGCGGCACTTCACACCAGCATGATGATGTAGGCCACATTGGTTGCACAAGGGTGCAGTTCCTTTGTAGGGTTTCCTGGCAGGGGGTTGAGCTGGTTGGTTGGGGACGGCTTGATCATTGTGAGCGACCACGGCGAAGTTCTGAGAAGCATTTCGCTTCTTTGACTTCTTAGAGGATCTAGTCTGTTCATCCATGGTCTTTGATTCCTTGATTGGTTTCGATTCCTCGACCAGTTTCTTGTCACCCTTTCGGAAAAGCTTACGTTTCCTGATCTGTGATTCAGTCAAGGTTGCAGATAACTCAATGGCCTGCCTAACAGTAGTAGGGTTGCTACCAGTCAAAATGTCTTGTATTGAGTCGGGAAGGCCATCAATGTACTTTTCGATCGCCTTATCCAAAGGCGTGACCATGTTTGGGCATAACAGACTTAACTCCTCATAACGGTCCGTGTAGGCTCGATGTTCACCGCTGTCTTGCTTAAGATCATCAAATTCCCTTTCCAAAGCCCTGATCTCATGACGAGGACAAAACTCCTTCATCATGAGAGCCCTAAGTTCGGCCCATGTCTGTGCTAGAGCAACTTCTGCACCACGATCTCTCATAACCCCATTCCACCACGTAAGGGCTCTCTTCTGGAACACACTCGAAGCAAACTCGACCTTGCGATTGTCAGGACACTGCACATGGCGGAAAGTATTCTCAATTCTCTCGAACCATTGAAGAAGCCCAGTCGCTCCCTCAGAACCACTAAACTTGAGTGGTTTCGCCGAGTTAAAACTCTTGAAGTTGCACGGACCATTGTTGTTGTTGGCTTGATTCCATAGAGCAAAGAGGTTTGGGAATTGAGCAGCCATTTGCTGCGCAATGATTTCTGCCAATTCGGCAGTCGCTATCTGGCTTTCGCGTCGAGGAGGCATTCTAAAAGAGGAAACATGAAAGGAAACGAGTGAGAGAAGTAAACGAAAAGAATGAGATGAAACAAATCTGAGGAAAGCAATGGATAGTGGTCATTTGTTTGTTCTACAAAGCAACAAACGACCCGGTGAAAAGTAAATAGGTCAAAAATAATGTATTGCGAAGATATGCTCGCCTATAAGTGAACACTCATCCCAAGAATTCCCAGGTAAGCACAACTGGTCTCGCGTCTGATGAGATGTATACGAAGTGCTTGCCTAGACAGAAAACCCAGAATACAGGCATTCACCCTTCCAGTTTGCACGTGTTCACATTATTTAAAACCCAAAACCTTGACGAGATTTTGAAAACTCAAAGGGGTTCAAAATCTTATAACAGAGGGTTCAAAACCTTGTAATAAATCATCCTAGAACAGATGATTAGTTTTCAAAGCGGTTTTGAGATTTATGTTCTTGTTGTGGTCGTCGCCTAAGGATAGGTGACAGTATTGTTTTATGACTAAACGCAAGTAAACTCGCGTTAGGGTCCTAAGAAGGTTATAGACTAGGTCAAAGCATTACTAATTACTAATAACCTAATTCCCTATAACCATTGGCTCTGATACCATCTTTTCTGTCACACCCCGACCACGTGGAACATACGAAACGTGGCGGAAACGTCGGGGAGTGTTGTAACAGAATTAATTGTCTCAAATCCATGGCAATTGAAGTTTTGTTTTATTGATTAAAAGTGTTACAATGTCTAATCAATCAAGGAAATACAACAAAATTAACTAGTCTTGCATCTTTTATTGTCACTAAAGCCCAAGTCTGCCTATATGTATCTTGATCATCTTATGCAACAGTTCCTGAAAAACACATGTTAAAATAGGTACGTCAGCATAAAAATGCCTGTGAGATACATAGGTTTTGTGAAAATAGGTTTCATGACTTATGTTTGAGAAAATGTTTAGTCATGAACCTTGTTATTTGCTTTGCTTTGTAAATCATTTGAAAAACAATGAGTTCAGATGATATGTATAAATAACTAAATAATGTATGGTTAAATAAATAACCATGTATGATGAGTTTGTATAAGATAAGTTGTTTGTAAAACAATGTCTTGTAAAAAGTATGTTATTTGTATAAAATGTTATATGTATCAAACTGAAATGATTCAAATAACGCTACGATATGTAATACCATACAAACACTTATATATAGGAAGTACCAGCGGCGTATCCACCATGCTTGTATCATATTACACACACATCGTTACTTAATCACTTAATCAAACCAAACCACCAAAGTAATGTTTAACAATAGTAGAAGTGTTTATGTATGGTCAAATACGGTTCACACGGTTCAACGATACAAACGGTTCACAGATACAAACGGTTCACAGATACAAACGGTTCACAGATACAACGGATCACATAGTCAAATGATTACAACGGTTCACATAGTCAAATGTTTACAACGGTTCAATATGTAGTATAATGTGTTCATATGCTGGATAAGCATATGCAACAGAAAGGCTATGTAAAACAATGTACTAAGTATGCACAAAATAGACATACGTAGTATGAAATGTAATGTAGAACGATGTACTAAGTAATGCACACAATGGGCACACCTATCATGAAATGTAATGAAATCATGTACTATAATGTACTAACGAACATAGCAGGTATATGATGTGAAAACAGGAAAGCATGAAAGTAACAAGTAGGCACATGTGTTCCACCCCAAAACAGTTTGGAAAACAGTAAAAGAGGGGTCTATGTACTCACCTGGGATTGCTCAGTAGTTCTGGAGTGACAACTAAACAATGCTAGAGATCGCGGATATCAAACGACACCTAGTATAGGTAGCTACATTAATAAACCGGACCTAAATCGGAAGATCGGGTAGCATTAGGGTTTGTAAACCAAACGAGTGTAGAGACTCGTGTCTTTTGGTTTAACAAAGCCTACATACTAAATGAAACTTAACCTAAGTGTCTACGACCCATTACGACCCGTTTAGGTAGCTTCTGCTACTTTAACGCGTCGTTCGCGTGAAACGCGTTCGGACCGCCTAACTAGCCCTATGACAAGTGTTATATGCCTAAACATATTACATAATCAGTTATGTGACAAAGGTTTAGGTTACATATGCTTAATTACCAATTATACATGAAAAGGGTATTCTGGTAATTTACCTAAGGCATATAAACTACCTATCATACAACTACTTAAACGATGTGACCATAGGGTATAACCTCGGAAGGTTATTCCCTACCTACTATGGTCACCTAAAGTGTTTGGTCGGATCCTAATGATCGACCAAACTGGGTCGGGTTCGAAGGTATAGGCGATTTATTAGATCGCCTACCCTACGACCCTAGACAACGTGGTAGTCAGTGGGCATAGTCCCAAGGGACTATGACCAACGTGATTACACTCACGTTGCGAAGTTCAAACGAACTTCGCATTGACCATTACTGGTCAACGCTGAAAGTCAAACAAAGTTTGACTTTCTGACTCGAAAAGCAGTAAAATAAGGAAAAGAACGAAAGAATACTTACCCAGGGTCCCCGAATGCTAACCCAGATCAAAATAGCTCAGGTATGAAACGAAGGTTCCAACTTAGAGTCTTTTCAATCAGATTTGTGGGTTTTTAAGCCAAAGGGGGGTGGGTATTTATAGATAAAGTAGAGCCGCTAGGATCGTTTCTTGAATATCGTGCCACGATCCGAGCCGTACACTTGTCACAAAGGTTATGGAGCCACATATGCTCCTAATCTTAGTGATTAAGCAAGTTGCAAACATGTGGTTGTGGTTAATCAGCTGAAATCTGATTGCAAATACACTTAATCTGGTCAGGTTAGGCAGTAGCGTAGCGCTAGTGCAAAGGCACTATGCAGTCGCACTACGCTAGCACCTCCCTGTTTCAGAAATGTTTCAAAAGTGGCAGAAATGGTCCCTGCACGTGTTTAAGGCCTTTTTCGATGCGTTTGAACCCCGTTAACCTCATTTCAAGGCTCTAAAATGAAGTTAAAGTATAGGGAACTCAAAACATGCTCAAAAATATGTCGGATGTCGGTTCGTTTGGTCGTACGATCGCGATGTTCGCTTAATTACGACGGAATGCGCATAAGCGCGAAAAACGATCCAAATGACGCGACGAATGGATTTTTCTTATGGAGAACACTAAAATATAATATAGTCATGCTTACATAAATTTTTGGATGTCCGGATGTATTCAGAACGTAAGTTATGCGCGAAAATGCAAACTTGTGCACTTTTTGACACTTTTAGTCCCTGAATGACCCAAAAGTTTATTTTAGCACACCGAACCCTTCAAAACTTATTTCTAAGTTATGTAAAGGTTATTTAAGGTATGTTAAGCCTATTTCACTATTCCGGAGTGTTCGTTGCATTAAACTGGTTATATTTACGCATTAGTGCGCGTATAACCTTCCAGAAAGCGATTTAGAGCTTGAAATCGAACAAGAATTGATATGTGTAAACGATACACATATTTTTACAAATCCCAAGTATGAAATACAATATTTCACTGGTTGGGCATTTGTTTGATGGTTGAAATGACACAGGTGTTACAAGAAAAATCTGGTGTAAAACAAAACAAATCTGGTAAGACTAGTGAAACATCAGAAAATTTTGATGACTCACCAGAAAATCAGATAATATATCAGAAAATCAAATTTTTCATCAGAAAAATCTCTTGAAAATCTTGAAAATCAGGAAGTCTGATAAATCAACAGTAAGAAACATCAGGATGCATGGCTTTAAACCAGATTCAAGAAACTTATAACTACACAAATTTTTGAAATAAGTTTCTTTCAAAATATTTTTTCTGAGGATTGGAACAAGCTGTATAACAAACACTTCCTGAAAATCAGAACAATGGTGTGGAGTTCTGTGTTGCAATGTAAGTGAAATCTTCAAACTCTACTTATTCCCTCTCATCTCAAAAAAAAAAAAAATTTCTGATTCAATCTCTTAATATGAATCAAATGCTTTCTGATGAAGTATGAAGAAAATCCATCTCTCAAAGGGCTATTTAAAGATTTTTTGATATATTTCATCAAAAGGAAAACTTGGGAAGATACACTATCTCAAAAAGGTTTCTATTGGACCTTTTTGAAACAAAAGGGGTCCCACATGAAGAAAAAGAGCAAGTTGGACATTAGTGTTTATCCGCTAAAACCTTGGAATCTCTGATTTTCATTAAAAGATTGATATTAAATTAGAGATAAACCAAAGGTTTTTCAAAAACGGTTGTTTCCTAAACGGATTAAAAAAACATCATTAAGGTGTCATTAACCACCTTGAATACTAACAACCCACAAAAAACACTCAAAGATCTTTGTCTCAATACACTATAAATACCCCATTCAAAAACAGAGACTTCCATCTTCAACCTTCAAACTCAAAACCCTAGAAACCCTTTTCCAAAAAAACTCAAATTCTCAATGGCTGCTTTCAACATCAATATACCACCAGTTGAACACTCTGTTCCCTTCATCACCAAAGCTGAATTTCTTCCATTAAAAAGCAACAATGAAGCAATGCACGACAACATTGAAGAATATGATATTAAGTGTCAAATTCTAATTGAATTTCTGATCAGATGCCCGATAGCTCAAGCTCTCATAAAGACCAGAGAGGTACCAGAAAGTCTCATACAACAAGTTGTAAAAACCCTCAAAGTCTCAAATCTAAACGAGCTAACAGCACATGTGTGGGGAGATATCTTCATTACAATCTCACCAGAGAAAATAAGGGAATGCTTGGAACTACCCTTAAGACAAAGTTATGAAGAAGCACCAGAAAAGGAAGATATGTTTTCACTACTTGATGGAGTAATGGGTTATAAGACAGATTTCAAAAATAATGAATTCAAGAGGAATAAGCTACCTGCCTTCTGGCAAGTGTTAATGGAAATTCTGAACAAGTGTTTATCATCAAAAATTAGAGGTACAGATTAGATAAATATGAATATTCTAACAATCATGTTTAGTCTCATTAGTGGATTGAATATTGATTTTGGAACAGAAATATTTAATCTGATCAGAAGATCAATTCTGACTAATACTGGAAGGATAGAGTCACATATACCTTTTCTCAGATTTCTGTCAATCATAATTTCTGATACATTTTTGAAAGGAACCTAGAAATTCCAGCATCAGAAAATATGTGGAGTACAGAAATCATGAGACCTTGGACTGCTGTAGGGTCTTGGAAGTCAGATTATGATGTGCCTATTCTGTCAGAAAGAACGGTGAATCTAATACCAGAAGATTCACCATACATAGCAGAATACCTAAGGATGTTAAGCAAGAAGCCCGAGAACAAAGAAGTTTTTGATAGTGTGTCCCCCATGGAGCATGATGCACAAGAGTCAAGTACATCAAGAATGGAGCAGCAGGGTGAATCAGAACCTCATCCAGCTAATGAAGATGTAAACATGAGTCGTGTGGCAAAAGAACATCATGCCGAAATCTCACATATGGGAGAAACATGTGCACAACACTCTAAACTTAACATTGTTCATAATTCTGAGAGTGATTCTGATGATTCAATTCAAGGAAATTATGAAATTTTACAAAAAGGCACTATTTCTGTAAGACAAGATGTGAGTGGAACCAAAGACCCATTTTCTAAATCAGATTCCGAGGAAAATGAGGTGGCAACAGGTGGAGATCAGTCTACTGATCAAGGAAACCTGGATGAGAAAATTAAGAGTTTCTCAACAACTCATGGAGAACCTGAAAAGGTTCAAGGATATGAGGAAAACCAGAACTTGAATATGTTTCAATTTTCTGGTGAGGGTTTAGAGAATATGGAATATTTCAGTCCTCTTAACTTCAAAACAGCAGAGAATGTGTTTTCTGCTAGAGTTAGAGGTGGAACATCTGTTGTTCCTCCTATTTTCCAAGGACATCAATCTATGTTAACTGAACAACTACACAAGGAACTTGAAGACACAACTGCTGTTTGTACAGAGAAAACAGTCACAGAAGAAAAGCTTGATCTGATACTGAAAGAGATCAGAAATCAAAAATCAGATATCAAAGTGTTATCAGAAACTATCAAAGCTATGCAGAAGCAAACAGAAGAAAATACTGCAGCCCTCAACAAACTGCAAGAGTAATCAGAAAACAGAGAGAGCTCATCAGAATTCAAGAAAGCTCTCAAAGAACTACAAGAAATCAAGAAACAGATGGCTGAGGTTGCAAGTGCAGGGGAAAGGTCAAGTTCTGGAAGAATTCTTAAAGAAATTCAGTTACTCAGAGCCAACAACAGCAGCATGGCTGGGGCTTTTGAGAAACTGATGGTGGAATTGTCCGCACAGAAATATCAAAATAAACTGGAATTTCAGAGAATGAAGAAACAAGAAGAAACAAATACTCAAACTCTTGCTAATATTCATCTGTTAGTAAAGAGGTTGCAGTACAATGTTGCCAGACTGGCAAAAGTTGATTTTCATGCACTGAAAGCCCCAATTCCACAAGAGAAATCAGCAGGAGAGTCAGAAACTCCTTAACAAAAATTCAAACAACCAGAAATCACTCAACATGATCCAACCAAACAATCAGAAACTCGTAGTGTCCGTAATGAGTTCTGAATGCTGTATTGGAGATGTCCTTGTCTCGGACCCTCAGTTGATGATAGCCCGATCTCAGATCAATCTTTGAGTAGAAGCTCGACCCTTGCAATTGGTTGAATAGGTCATCAATACGTTGGAGAGGATAACGATTCTTCACGGTCACCTTGTTGAGTTCACGATAATCATGCACATTCGGAAGGTACCGTCTTTCTTCTTTACAAACAAAACTGGTGCTCCACACGGCGAAGAGCTAGGATGAATGAAACCCTTGTCCATGAGTTCTTGTAATTGTGCGGACAGCTCTTCTAATTCTGATGGGGCTAAGCGATAAGGTGCACGAGCTATTGGTGCTGCTCCGGGAGCTAGCTCGATTTGAAACTCAACCTGATGATGAGGCGGAAGACCAGGTAATTCCTCAGGAAAAACCTCAGGAAAATCGCGTACAATCGGAATATCTTCTATCTTCTTCTCTTTCATTGAGGTGTCAGTAACGAGGGCTAGGATAGCTGTGTGACCCTTTCGTAAGCACTTCTGGGCCTTAAGGAAAGAGATGATGCCCACGACAGAACCACTCTTATCACCATGAATACCGAGAGGTTCATTACCAGAACGAGGAACGCGAACGATTTTCTCCTTGCAAAGGATCTCTGCTCGACGTTGAGATAACCAATCCATCCCAATGACGATGTCGAAACTACCAAGAACGATGGGGATAAGATCGATAGAGAAGGTCTGACCAGCTAGGACGAGATTACAACCCTTAACTATGTGTGTGGCCTCAAGACTTTTACCATTTGCTAGTTCTACAACATGCTTGGTGTTCAAAAGTGTTGGAGTACGCTTAAGCATTTGACTAACTTTTAAGGACACGTAACTAGTATCGGCACCCGAATCAAACACAACTGAAACAAAGAAATCATCCAGTAGAAACTTACCCATCATAATGTTGGGATCGTTCCTCGCGTCACCCTGACCAATCACGAAAGCACGTCCCCTGGCACCATTGCCATCATTGTTACCCCCGTTATTGTTTCCGTTCCCCTGATTGTTGTTGTTGTTGTTGTTGTTCTGATTTTGGTTCGGCCGAGGACAGTCTCTTTTGAAGTGGCCTTCAGCACCACATTGAAAACATCCTTTGTTGTTACCCATCTGTTGCTGCTGCTGCTGGTTCGGTGGATTCTGCTGCTGTTGCTGTCGTTGCTGATTCGCAGGATAGAGGCTCCTGCAATCCTTGGCCGCATGGCCATATTTGTTACATCTATGACAGTTACCCTTAGTGCATGGTCCGCTGTGGTGAAAGCCACAACGATTGCATTTGGGGTGGTTTCCCTTGAATCCACTCTGACCCTGATTCCCAGAAGACTGCTGACTGGGGCTCTTGTACTCGTCAGTCTTTCGTGGCTGAGACTGTGACTGAACAGAAGTTGAACCCGTGCTTGAGTTTCCATCCCACTTGCGCTTGTTGTCGCTTGGAGCATCCGAAGTTGCGGTAGCACTAATACGTTTGGGCAGCTTGTTCTGCTCAACTGCCTGATCAGTGAGACGATGAGCCAGTCGTATGAATTGTTGGATCGTAGGGAGGTTAGCTGAAGTCACCATGCTCTGAATTTCTGGCACCAAACCCTTGAGGTACAACTCGATACGTTTGACAGGAGGATCCACCGTAGTAGGACACAATGCAGCTAGTTCATTTGATCTCTAGTATATGCCTCAATTTCAGACCCCGTCATCTTTAGGTTGTAAAACTCCACCTCTAGCTTGTGAATGTCGTCTCGATGACAGTACTCCTCTTTGATCAGATCTTTGAAATCGTTCCATGGGGTGGCATTGACAGCTGCCAACCCTAGCATTTGAACCTGAGCGTTCCACCAAGTTAACACACCACCTTCAAGCATTCCAGTAGCAAATTTCACCCTACGAGCTACAGGGCATTCACACATCTCAAAAACGGATTCGATCTTCTCAAACCAGTGGAGAAGACCTATAGCTCCTTCTGTGCCGTTGAAGGTACTGGGTTGGAAATCCATGAAAGTTTTGAATGTACACACAGGAGGCTGAGCATGTTGACCTGTCGTGTGAGCAAGAAAGGAAAAAGTTAAGCACGAGAGTTGGTTCATGAGAGTAGGATCTAAACATCCTAGGGTAAGTTGAAATGGCAGGTTATACCTCCTGCTTGAGCTGCTGCGCGTGCCTCAGCCACTCGTTCATTGATGAGAGCCGTCAGCTGGGCTTGAGTCAAGTTGAGACGTCCACTCATGATCTTCACATCGAAGTAAACATAAGTGAGAAAAGTGTCGCGAAAGTGCGTAAGTATGAAGTGACAGAAGAGAGTAAGCACACAAGGTTTTAATCAACAATTGTTACGTTAACTATGCATGCTATGAACAATGCACTATGTAAGCTATCAGGCAGGCAATTTAAATATGAACCATATCACCTATAGTGCTGAGCCTTGCACGTGGAGCGAAGCGTCGTTGTGGATCGTTGAGCACTGTACAGGTTATAGTCTGGTTTTGTCAAAAAGCTTTTCCCTTTTTAAAACCAAGTTCACTATAACCAATGGCTCTGATACCAATCTGTCACACCCAAAAAATCCACTAGCGGAGTATCACCGCAGGAGGCGTGACATGACCAGGATCAAGCCACCAATCATATTGAACAATATAGTAAAGTAAACAAAAGTCCAACCACACAATATAATTGGTGTTCAAAAACAAGTTAACCAAATTCAAGTTATCAGCGGAAGCATAAAGTGTAAAACCAAAACACAAGTTTAAATGTTCGAATGTTCATCATGGACTCAACAGTCCTGTAGGATCGTGTTCTGACCCGAACGAGTCGTTCAGAGGAGTTTTCGTCAATTACAGGTGCGGAAAACAAGTAATCAACGTAGAAATAGCTAGCAATTCACTTAATTCACTGATTTGATTGATTTAACAGCTTGTACATTCAAATCTCAATCCGGCAGCACTTCGGTACGAGTTACAAGGTCACGTTCTTATGATTTCGCTCAAGAGGACCCTATATATAGGGTGATGGTTTCGCTTATGTGACAGACCACATAAGCGATACCCCATGTTAGTGATTTCGCTTATGTGTCATGTACACATAAGCGATACCCTCTTGTACACATGAGCGAAATCATCTCTAACTACCTATATAATTTTACATATTCTCGTACAACTTGCCCTGATCTATACAATGAAATCTAAGATTCGATACAAGACGAAGTCGACAGATGTAGTGCACCAACAGACTCCCCCTCAGATGTTGACGAGTCGCAGTGTCGAGTTTTTGTCAATATCATGTCTTCACATCTTCAGTCTTGATCTGTCTCTAAGCTTCTCTCTCTCAATCTTTTCTTGCATGTCTTCAGACTTCCCCTTGCGATATGCTGGCATTTCTTCAGTTCATTAGCATCATTAGCTTTAGGATCGTTGTCTGACTTTCACAGGTTCAGGTATCGTAACCTGACTTACCTGCATATTCTCTACCCAAAAGTAAGTTTCACAAAATTTAACAAATTAAGTAACATGTGCACCAATAACAACTCTCCCTCTCACCACTTTCTTTATGATGAACCACTTGTTGTTTTTTTTTTAAAAAATATATTGACATTTTAAGACACACTTCCCTCACAACAATGTCATCATGTTTAGCACTCGGAACTTTGAAAATTAGCTTTCCAACATCAGTTGTCGAAAATCTTTTTGACTTTTTCAAAGGTTTATGCTAAAACACACCGAAAATCTTTTTGTAATTTTGAGTGAAAAGAAATGCAATAAAGAAATATTTACAAACAATATTTTTGTGAGTTTGTGCAAGAGGATCATATCAGTTTTTGAGACAAATCATCAACACCGTTAAGCTTCATTTCATTTTAAGTTCTAAACAATTCACCTAGATTGTCAGTATATTGATCCAATTAAATTTTCACACAAAGTTCAATTGATCTGAGATATGAGGTTAATGTTTTAAGCTCTTGAACTTATTCGTGTGTCCCACTACTTGAATATACTCCCGTATCCAGATCCCAATATTCAGTCTTACAGGTGAGTATACCACAGATGATATCTGTCAGGGGAATAAATTATAGTACGAGGGCCGTGAGAGCTCAGGTCGATCTTTCGATACGCAGAGAGATGACGGCTTCGACTTTTGGTGTGTCCCCTTTAGAGGATCTTTTGTTTCAACAGCCATGATTAGCATTTTTCAATGTTTCATCATTTTTTAGCTGAGGGTGAGCTATATTTCAAGCAAGCGTAAAGTATTATACGGGGACTAGGTCAGAAATTTCTTTCAGCAGAAGTCCCGGGATAATACCCCAGATATCACTGAGCATAAAGACCTAGTATCTCAGAATAAGGGACCTTTCAAACGAAATTTCAGGGGTTACCTATATATCCAAGTTTGTGTTAACCCACAGAATAAGCAAGTTTGAATTTAGGTTTATATCTCGTCACAATCTACTAAATGTGCAAAAACCTACTGGCACATCATCAGTGAGACCGTTTATCACATTTTAATTTTCCATTTCTTTAGCATGTTGTGATAGTCCACTGATGTACTATCATTTCCTCTTTTATGCAACAAAAACTCATTTTTCATTTTATCATGTTTTTGGCTTTTTCAAATTTTCTAATGTTTTTGGATTTTCTGAAAATTTCTTACTCCCCCTAAAATGCAAACACATTTTAGGAAATTTGAAAACAAACTGTACACAAACATGACAACTAATATCGAATTGCTTCAATTCTCCATCCACTTGGCATAAACAATCAGAACTCCCCCTTTCACAAAACTATTTTCTCATTATGATTTCAAAACACTCAAGTTTGTTTTAACCAAAATGATTTGTCCGGAAAATAAGTTTTGTTAATTTTCAAACCACTTGTAGGTTAGGGGTTCATCACATTGTTTTACATTCAATCACTTGTAGCAAATCAAGTACAACTTAATGTCCCTGATTTACCACTTGCATGTATGCAACCTCTGTACTTCTTGTAAAAATATTCACAACATTCAAGCCTATGTAGGAATAAACCTCTACACAAACCATTTTACCAATCAAGATGCCGATTCCTGCTTCGCCCTTACCAACCTGGAAGCTCCAGCAATTCCTGCAGTATGACTTGCCAAAATTTAACTATTCACAAAAACAATTTTCAAGAAAGATGCCGATTCCTGATCCGCGATATAAACTTGGGATCTCCGGCAAGTCAGGTGTTTTAAGCAAAGAAAATGTCCACCCAAGCCTGACCAGCCTTGGGTGTTTTCAATTCAGAAGCAGTTGGAGTGTAAGTTGCTTTCTTTTTAGCATAAAACTCCTTTACCCCTTTTACTTTCCTTTCAACCATTTTCCCGAAAATCTTCTTAACTTTCCCATTAAATGCTTTCTCAACATCAAAGTTATCATTCTCAGAATAACCCTGATTTAAGATTTCAGACTTTCCGGTTTTCTTTTTAAAATTTTCAGTCCTTAATGGTGGAAAGTTCTCATCATCCATTGAAAGAACTGAATTTTCAACACTCTTATCAAACTGTGGCTCCTCTGATTTTGTGGAATCAGATTCATCACCAGATTTTGCATCAAATTTCTTAACAACCCATTTTTGGTTGTCAAGTTTAACACTTCGCCTGTAAAATCTCTTCGAACACTCACCAACTTCAAATGTTGAATTTTTGAAAACTTTAAATTTTTCTGTTGGTGGTTCAGTTTTATCAATAATAACTTCTTTCAGTTTTCCAGAAACTCCCTGTTTTGTGTTTGTCGCTTTCGAGCAATTCCATGCAATATGACCAACTTCATTGCATCGGAAACAGGTTCTTGTCTCTTTGTTCACATAAGCTCCATTCTTTCTCTTTTCAGCAAGAAACTCCTGGTTTGACTGTTTCCAAAATGAGCTCTTTGCTTCTTCTTCATGACTGGTTCCTGCAACATATGTCATTTTTGCTTTAAAATCACGAACATATTTTTCATTTTTATAGTTTTCAGATGGAATAAAACCAAGTCCTTTCTTTTTGTAGTTACAATTGTGGTTTGGTTTCTTTTGAAAACCAGAACCAGAATTGTAACTCTTTTTCTTGTTCAAACGTTGTTGTACTCTTGAGGTGTAAGGTTTAGGTTTTTCATTAAGATTTAAATCTTTTATTTCAGAAATATTAATTTCTGTAAGTTTGAAAACCTTTTTAATCAATTCATTTTTAACACCTCTTATTGGAAACTCTTTATCAAAATATAATTTGTCAGAATCATTCAAAGTATATACAACTTCAAATGTTTCGTCATTCAAATTAGATTTTGACAACAAAAACTCTTTACTGTAAACCCTTTTCCCGACGATTTTGAACTCTTTTCGGATGAATTTGAACTCCCGACTGACTGACACGAACTTTCGGACTCGGACTTTGACTCTGACTCCTCATCCTTATCCAACACCTGATCGACCACTCGTTTTATCAATTCTGACTCATGATCTGTGTCGGACGCCGTGAACGTGACATCAATATTGTCCGGTAAAACATCGGTTATCTCAGACTCTAACTTAATATTGACCGCCTGTTTTAGTTCTTCCTCGTTAGGTTTCCTAGATGAGTACCCTTCCCAAATCGGAGGCGGACACTTATTATAACATACACCCTGTTTCTTACCAGTATCCTTTTCCTTTGGCTTTTTGATTTTATCTTCATCTTTAAATGCCTCAAAACCTTCAACTGTTGGATAAATTCTATCCATTACGTAGTCACAACCTTTGTAACTTTGCAGCAATCTTCTGATTCTTTCATTCTCAGTTGCTTCACTATCCAACTCTTTCTTCCACTTTGCACATTCTTCTATGTACATGTTGATCTCTTTCTGCTTTGTCATCATGGTAGCATTCAACATCTTCATAGCTTTCTCTCTTTCAGTGTTAGTCTTCTCCAGACTATTCACATGTCTGTTCAGTACATCATACGACTTTTTCAAATTCTTTACATCAAACAATAACTGTTCTTTCAACTTTTCTAACTCACTAAACCTCTCATCTTTCTCTATACATGGTTTACAAGACTCTAAACATGTAAGACAAGGTTTTGTGATTTCAACAATTTTCTCAACTTCAACTATTTTCTCTACTTCAACTATCTTCTCAACTACTTTGACTTCTTTCAGTTCTTTTTCAGCTTTCCTCTCTTTCAGCTTCTTTAATTTTTCTGCAAAATAAAATTCAAAACTGTCAGAAGATAGATGAGTTTTTCCAACATTTACCTGTTCCGTCTCTTCATCATCACTTGTTTCTGACGAACTGTTTTCAGATGAAACAGAACCTTCATCTTCACTTTTCTCTTCATCAGATAACACTTCCATCCATTCCTTTAGCATTTCAGGCTTTTGAATAATATGAGCAATAAACGCTCCAACATTTGAATCAGCTGGAATGTATTTGTCCCAGCTAAATCCTTCAGATATTTTCTCATCATCTTGATCACAAATGCCAAAATAAGCTTTCCTGTTTGCATTCTCGATCATTCTTCCATGTGCCGTTTGTGGCTCTTTTTGTTGATGTGGTTGATGAGTGATTTGCTGATAAATGGTCTTCCTATAATAATCATCTTTTCCAGAAGACTCCTTTGTTCCTCTTGGCTCCTGATTCTTGCACTCTCTTTTAAAGTGTCCTTTTTCCCTGCAACGAAAACAGATAACTTTAGATTTATCAAATCCAAGATTAGAAAGATTTGCATCCAAGAAATCAGTTCTCCCTGTAACCAATCTAAACTTTTCTGCTCTCCTCAAAACACTTGCTAAAGCCCATTTAATATCCATCAGTTCTAGCTCCTCTGCATCGATTTGGTCATAATCTTCTTTTGTTAGCATTGGATTACCAATTCTTCCGGCAATCAACCCTTCATAAGATTCCAATGCAGTAACCAATAATCCCATATGATGCTTTACTACTTCTTCAGAATAATTTTGACCGTTTTGAAGATGCAGAGCTACATTGCACTGAATTGAATGAGCATTTCCAGCAGATGAACTTTGAACACTTGGAGGATTCACCGTTGCGAACCCACTAGTGTTAACTGAACCTTGACTGCTTGGTGTAGATTGATTTCCAGCACTATACGCAGTTTGTATCTTTGGACTTGCTTCAGCAGTTTGAACATTTCCTTTATAATACAATTTAATATCTTGTTGATGATTAGAACTGTTCATTCTAGCAATTTTCTGCTGCTCCAGATCTTGTGCCTCCAACTTCTCTATGAACTGTGCAATCGATAGCCTTTTAAACTGTCCGGAATTCTTCAATATCATCAAATATGTACCCCATTCCTGTTGCGGTAGTGCGTCTGCAAGCTTTTCAACCCATTCTGCTGGAGTTTTTGTTATCTTCAACTGTGACATGGTGCGTACAAGATGACAGTATCTTTCGATAAGACTTTTTGTTGTTTCACTAGGCATGCACGCAAATAGTTCAAACTCTTTTTTCAGCAATGCTGCTTTGCTTTGAAGCATTTCAGTACTTCCTTCAAATTTCGTTTTAAGAGCTTCCCAAATAGAATAAGCGTTTTCATCATGTTGAAGCAACACAAAAATATCTTCTTTAACAGCCTGTTGTAACAAATTGATCATCATCTTTTCTCCTTTGTAACTCTCTCTTTCTTGTTCCGTGAATTCTGAAATGATTTTATCAATTCCCGCTGAATTCTTTGGTCTCTCGTATTCAGTTTCGATGCTTTCCCAGGCTTTTAGATGATTCGCCTGAACCCAATTCTCAAAACGTTTCTTCCATCCGTGATAATCTTCAATTCCCATGAGTTTTGGAGGTTTTTGCATTGTTCCAGTTTCATTCTCCATGTTCATGTTCTTCGCAATTTCAGCCGGAGAAGCCGAAGTTGAAGCAAAAGCGTTGTAAAACTCGGAATCCATTTTTCGGTAGCAACTTGAATTTCTTGATAATCACTTGATGAACACCTGACGAATACCTGATGTAGAAGCGAAATCAGAATGATATACTGTCTTTGGAGCGAAATCAAATTCAATTGAATGTCCTTTCGAGCGAAATCAGTATCTAAGATGACCCTTGGAGCGAAATCAGTCACTAAGATGACCCTTGGAGCGAAATCAGTTGTAAAAGTGACACAAAAGCGAAATCACATATAAATGTGACACAAAAGCGAAATCACATGTAAAATGTGACACAAAAGCGAAATCACTCAGAAGGTGTTTTGGACCATTTTTACTTTGAATTTGAAGCTCAAACTTTCAGGGATTTGTCTATGACCACTTTCCTACAATCTGTGAAATTTTGAGCCAATTCCGACCGTTAAAACTTGGTCTGACGAAGAAAGAAGGTATAGAAGTAAGAAAAAGTGATGAAATCCAGCAAATCTAAGTAGAACTCCTCCTCCTGAAGCTCTGATACCACTTGAAGGATCGTGTTCTGACCCGAACGAGTCGTTCAGAGGAGTTTTCGTCAATTACAGGTGCGGAAAACAAGTAATCAACGTAGAAATAGCTAGCAATTCACTTAATTCACTGATTTGATTGATTTAACAGCTTGTACATTCAAATCTCGATCCGGCAGCACTTCGGTACGAGTTACAAGGTCACGTTCTTATGATTTCGCTCAAGAGGACCCTATATATAGGGTGATGGTTTCGCTTATGTGACAGACCACATAAGCGATACCCCATGTTAGTGATTTCGCTTATGTGTCATGTACACATAAGCGATACCCTCTTGTACACATGAGCGAAATCATCTCTAACTACCTATATAATTTTACATATTCTCGTACAACTTGCCCTGATCTATACAATGAAATCTAAGATTCGATACAAGACGAAGTCGACAGATGTAGTGCACCAACAAGTCCATGCCCCACAACGACTCCTCCCGCTCCCATGCAAGCTCCAGCTAAGTACCTAACGACCTGCAAGGCATGTAACAACAACTCAACAACAAAGTTGAGCGAGTTCATAGTTGGTGTTCATGTAAAAGTTGTTCTAAAACCACAAGTTCATTCGTAATCATTAGTTGACCCATTTCCTTGTTTCCCAAACCATAACCAGTTGGGGCTTCCCCATGTGAACCACTAGACCCGTTACCATATCGACCACTGACTGAAGTAAGTTGGTGCCCTAGAGTCAATGTCTATCATCATTGGCGTGCCCAGATCCATTAGTTCACGCCCGTCCTCTACGGCACGGTGTGAGGCTTGTCAAACCTAAATAGCGCTATCTAACTAATGACCGCTTGCCATTGGCCCGACGATTAAGTCGATATAAAATGAGGGACTTCATGATAGAGTTTTTGGTCTAGTATCAATGTTATCACCCTTTAATAAAGAGGATGTGGTACGTGTCCCCAAACCAGGAGATCACGCAGTTCCGATTAAATCCTTAGTACATATTTTCACCCTTCAATAAAGAGGACGTGGTACGTGTTCCAAACTAGGAGATCACGCAGTTTCCGATTAAACCCTTTACCCATTCCCAACCACTGGGAATCCCATGCCTTGTAGAAAAGTGTGAACTCACCTTGGTTTGCTCGGTTTGTTAAGTTACTTGTTTCCAATTAATCAGTCAAAGCCTAATGTATGCATACGTACGTATCAGTTATCATTCATAAGGTTCACGTATAATATGCAATCATAGTGTGCATTCAAAAATCTTAACAGTTATTCAAGTTCATACCACTCCACTATTCTCATGCATGGTTCACAATAGAAATTAACAGCTAAGTGTGCTATTCAAATCAACTCAGATTTCCACAGTCATAACTAACATACAGTAACAGACCAAAGTCAACCATATAATCATACATTGATATACTTGTAACAAACTACAACCTGTTTATGAGACTCTGACCTACGGCGAAACTTCAAGGCGACGAAACCCTAAGGTGACGAAACCTTAATGTTTCGTCGGCCTTAAGGTGTGACGAAACCTCAGATGTTTCATTGGCTTTGAGGTGTGACGAAACCTCACAGGTTTCGTCATCAATAGTGTTTCGTCGACAATGTAACAGTTAGCATATACACGCACTAAAAACCCTAATCATCAACAACCATTTCATCATAAACATCAAGCATACAGTTACCTTACAATAAACACTAGTTGTTATTCATCATTATTCCAGTAACATCGCAGTACTTAACATCCAGTATGTTCCCTAAATCATAAAATAACCGTATACTATCTAGATTACACATATATGCATTCGATAATCAGATCCATTCAATACAATACAATTAGCCGGACAGATTCACGAGCATCCATTAATGATTGTTCCTTTAGATTAAATCTAAGTGGTTTCGTTGGTGATTCCTACTAACATACAATCCTACTTCATCAAGTATTCGAGTTAACACATTACCATAAAAATATATCATCACTCATAACCAGGAAATTAAGTAGAACAGTAATAATGACACTAACCGAGATGTATAGGGATTAGAACAATGGACTGGAACGTATCAAGGATGATGATGATGATTGCCGTCAGTTAGGAAAGAAAGAGAGAGCTAGGGTTTGCAAATCTATCCATTTTTGTGTCCTCGCACAGTCCCACTTCGCTATATAATTGCGTAAGAAGTGTTGGGCCCTTATTGGGCTTTGGAGTAAACTGGGCCGACGAAACTCCATGTTTTGTCCTGATGGGCATGGCGAAACTCCTAAGTTTCGTCGAGTGAGGTGTGGTGAAACTCCAATTGTTTCGTCAAGATGGTTTGTGGCGAAACTCTTAAGTTTCGTCGGGCTTACATGTGGCGAAACACTAAGTTTCAACAAGTTAGGGTTTTTAACTTTTAAACAGTTCACAAGTTTATAACACTAAACACATTAACACATTAATCATATACTAAGCATGTACAAGTTAGAATGAAACAAGTATTGTACAGAGGAAAGACTTTGAAAACTCGAGTTGTCACAAAATCGTTCATGTATAACAATGTATTGTATGGTGAATAAAAGCCTTTACTCAAACCACAAGTATTTGAATAAACCAGAGTTAAAATCAAAAGTTATCTTTTGTAAAGCCAATGCAAGCATATCATATAAAAATCATGTGCTACGTATGCTAACTAGGCGTACGGAGTAGAAATGTTTATGAAATCAAGGTGCTAAATATGTTAAGACAACATAGTAGCACAATGGATCCTTGAAATCAACGTGATAGCATGCTTAGTCAATATGCATAGCAAAAGGGCAATTGAAATCATGTCCTATACGTGTACTAATCGAACATGTTAGGAAACTTTATTTGTAAGTATTGAAGAAAATCAAATTCAACTTGATGTATGAAGAAGACAACAGTCCTGAAGATCACAACAAGAATTAGAAGATCGGATAACACAACTGAAAAGAACATCTACTTCAAAGAATCACAAGTTGATTAAGAGCTGAAGGAGATTATCAGAGAAGGTCATTTCTAATGGATCTAATGATATTTCTGATGAAATATCATCAGTTTCTGACGATTCTGATCATCAGATTTTCTGATGATTTGTTCACCAGAATTTCTGATGAAGTGGTTTATCAGAAATTCTGATGAAAACCCCACTTGTCTAAAAATCAGCTCTATCCTGCCACACTAACTGAAGCAAGTTGACATTATTGGATATCATGATGACAAAGGCAAATTGATTGTTGGATTCAATGAATACGTCAAGGCGCTACTTTTTGCAGGAATATATATGAATAAACAAATGTTTATTCATATATTCAGCCTTCTATAAATAGAAGGCTCACCAAGCAGAGAACATGAGTTGAGTAAAGCTTAGCATTCAAATACATACTACAAAACTCCATTGTCCTCTCACCCTCAGAATTCAAGTATTCATTAGTAATAGATAATAATCTTACAATCACCTTGTAAACCATTTTGTTACAAAGTGATATAAACTTGATAATTCTGTAGGTCTTGTTTCTTGAAAGTCTAATTTCCATTTCCGCACATCTTTTTCACATCTACTGAAATCACTTGCCATATTACGTGAAAAGAAGTTTTTAAGTCCATACTAGGACCAACAGAACATAGCATGAATATGTCATGAAAAGTATGAAAGTAACAAGTAGGCACATGTGTTTCACCCCAAAATATTTGAAAACTGTAAAAGAGGGGACTATGTACTCACTTGAGATTGCAAGGAATCCTCGATTAAGTGAACTAACAAGCTCGGGCAATCAAGGAATCGAGTGGCACCTTGTATCGGATCACTATGTTAATAATCGGGACCTAAATCAGGAGATCGGGTAGAATGAGGTCTCATAAACCAAATGAGTATTGAAGCTCATGTGATATAGTTTAACAAAACCTACATTCTGATTTGGAACCTATCCTAAGTGCTTATGACCTGTTAAGGTAGTCTACGCTACTTTAACGCGTCATTTGCGCACTAGCGCGATCAGATGGTCTAACTAGTCCTATGACAAGTATTATGTGCCCTAACATGCTTAAATATGTTGCATAATCAGCTTAGGTGTCAAAATTTAAGTTACATATGCTTAAATTCAAATTATGCATGAAAAGGGTATTTTGGTCATTTACCTAAGGCATATAAACTACCTATCATACAACTAATTAAACTAAGTGACCATAAGGTATAACCTCGGAAGGTTATTCCCTATGCAACTATGGTCACAAAATATGCTTGGTCGGATCCTAACGATCGACCAAACGGGTCTGGTTCGAAAGTCTAAGCGGTTGTTTAGACCGCTTGACTTACGACCCTAAACAAGCACTATACTAAAAGTGACGAGTTAAATGTTTAACTCAGTTAGAAAACAGGTTTGATATGAAAACAAAGTGTTTTAATACCCGAAAATAGTTTCGTTGCAAAGTGTGCATAATCGGCATTTTGACCGAAACTTTGACTCATCACTTCGACTAATCAACATGGTAATCAGTAGGTATAGTCACAAGGGATTATAACCATCGTGATTACGCTCACGTTGCAAAGTTCAAACGAACTTTGTGTTGATCAATTCATGGTCAAAGCATAAAGTCAAACATTGTTTGACTTTGATGCTTGAAAAGCATAAACAAGCATGAAAGAAGCTTACAAAGGGTCCAAGCTAGGAAGAATTGAACTAAAAATGCTCAGGTATGAAGCCTTCAACAAGTGAGAGCTTCAAATTAGAGCAGATTTGATTCAAATGAGCAATGAGAATGGAAAAAATGATGGGTATTTATAGGAAACCTTGAATTAACATGATCATTACATGTGTTTTTGCAAGGATCAAAGCATGATCTCAACCATATACATGTTGCCCATAGATTAGAATACAAGAGGAGCACAAAAACAAGGTCAAGGTATCCTTAAACCATGGTAAAAATCACTGAAAACAGGCTGCTGAGCCAGATTCAATGTTTCTGCCAACTCCAGCCCTCGCAGGCCGCGAAGACAGAGGCTCCGGGCTTCGCCCCAGGCTAGAGCTTCTGATCAGCAACTTTCCTAAAATGGCAGAACAGGCCCCCTATAGATTAAAACTTGATTTTTGACGTGTTTAAGCCCCGTTAACCCAATTTCAAGGCTCTACAAGGATGTTAAGGTATAAGGAACATGAAATATGCTTGAAAATATCATGGACGTCGGTTCGTTTAGTCGTACGGTCACGTTATTCGATTAATTACGACGAAACTCGAACGGACGCGAAAACGATCCCAATTACGCGACGAATGGTAATTTTGCATTCCAATCACTAAAATAAAATATTTTAATGATTACAAAAATTTTTGGATGTCCGGATATTGTCAGAACGTAAGATATGCGTGTAAATGCAAACTTACGCCGTTTTTGACACTTTTATTCCCTGTTGATCAAATAAGTATATTTTCTCACACCGAATCCCTTAAAGCTTATCTCTATGCTATTTTAAGGGTATTTAGGATATTTTTAGCTTATGATCTTGTTCTAGAGTGTTCGTTGCTATATGAAACGGCAGACTTTTGCAGTTTGTCACAAATAGTCCCTGTGATCGAATAAACTTGTTTTTGGCATACCAAACCCTTCAAAACTTATTTCTAAGTTATGTAAAGGTTATTTAAGGTATGTTAAGCGTACGTCACTATTCTGGAGTGTTTTTCTCGTTAAACGGATTACGTTTGCATAACAGTCCACGTAAAACTTTATAGAAAGTGATTTAGAGCTCGAAATCGAACAAGAATTGATATGTGCAAAAGTCACATGTATTTGTGAAAATCCCTAGAATGAAACACAAGATTTCCTTGTATTTGTATTTGTATGATGGTCGTAAAGGCACAGACGTCACAGTTTCCCCTACTTTAGGAAATTTCGTCCTGAAATTTATTCGTAGAAGTCTGTTTTGCACGGAATGTAGAGTTTTATCTATTTGCATAGAATATCTCATCAAGGATCTCCACGTAAGGCATAACTTTATCATTCTCTAGTGGATGCTTCCTCAGGTAATGCGGGAAGTGGAAATGGGTTGTTAAACCTATGATGCTAATTTCCTAATGGATACTCCCTCGATTAAAGTAGGAAGTGGAAATGAGGATCTTGTTAATGGTAAAACTAGATCAACTAATAGAACATGTAAGTATCCTTTAAGAATCTAACTATTAAGATAGAAAGATCTTGTAAGGATTTGTGTTTCATTTTCTCCAGTGGATATTCTTCAGGAGTGAAAATGAATGGATAATTCATTTTCCTCAATGGATTCTCCGTCATAAGTGGAAAATGATAGATGAATAGGTCATTCATTTCCAATGGATATTTCTTCAAAAGAGAAAATGAATGGTTAATTCATTTTCTTCAATGGATACTTTTATTAGAAACGGAAATGATGGACTGTACAGGTTGTTCATTTCTGAATGGCTTTTTCTTCAGAAGCGAAAATGAATGGCTAATTCATTTTCCTCAATAGATACTTCGCCAAAAGTAGAAATGAAGGATTATTGTAAAGAACATTCATTTACCCGATGGATATTTCTTCAGCAGCGAAAATGAATGGATAATTCATTTTTGTCAGTGGATACTTCGTCAGAAGTGGAAATGAAGGATTAATACAGACTATTCATTCCCCAATGGATATTTCTTTAGAAGCGAAAATGAATGGATAATTCATTTTCCTCAGTGGATACTTCATTAGAAGCGGAATGAATTCATTTTCCTCCGTGGATATTTCTTCAGAAGTGAAAATGAGCGGATAGTTCATGTTCCTCAGTGGATACTTCATCATAAACGAAAATGACGATGTTGATACAAAATTATTCATTCCCTCAGTGGATATTTCTTTAGAAGCAAAAATGAATGGACAATTCATTTTCCTCAGTGGATACTTCACCAGAAACGGAATGAATTTATTCATTTTCCTCAGTGGATATTTCTTCAGAAGGGAAAATGAACGGATAGTTCTCGTTCCTCAGTGGATACTTCATCAGAAACGAAAATGAATACGGTTCTCGAATAGATTATTCATTTCCCAGTGGATATCTCTTTCAGAAGCGAAAAATGAGTAGATAGTTCATTTTTCCTCAGTGGGTACTTCATCAGAAACGGAAATGAATTTAGAAAACTTTTATTTCTTGTTTAAGTTAATACATGACAAAACTTACTGTGGTTTCTATGCACTGAATTCCATAATTATGTATGCATCCATAATTACGTAATTCCTTGCACAGTCCCCACAGTTTATTTTATAATGTGTAGGGGATAGAATCAAACGAATATTCTTGTGAATACTTTGACTAGATCACCAAGGGGTCTTTTTAGTTAGGTCAACACATAAACACGTAAGAACATAATCACTTTGTCACACAATTATCAACTTGGTTACCAACTTGTTATCGGTTTGTTATTAACTTGTTATCGATCTTGTTATCACTTGTTATTAACTTGTCGTCGATTTGTACATATGCATTTGAAGTACACTAAAATCCAATCAACGGACTTCAATTAGTACTTTAAACATCCTCAAGAATCTATCTACAAAGATAGGATGATCTTATAAGGATTTTGGAATTCGTGTAGTAAGAAAATCGTTGCAAAACCTAGTACTTTGTTTCGTAGAAGAAACAAGTACATAGGATTTTCATGGAAATCGCGAGTGATTTCAGAATGGAAGAACTACGGGGGTAGTTTGTCTTGCAAGGAACACGATTTCTTGGTGTCGGTATCGTAGGGGTATATCATTCATACATGTAACCACATTTGTTTTCATACATCGTAATGCAAATAAAATTTTGTTTATAAACTAAACTAATTGTTTCAAAGTCATAGACAACAAAAGATATAAAGCATAAGTTTGATTGTTTCAAAGCAGTATCGTCTTCTAGTTAGCCAAATGCTCATCCACATGCTGGATTTGCATTAAAAAGCTTTGGGCAATTATTCCTGAAATGGCCCATCTCGTCATAGTTGTAGCAAGAACCAGGGAGAAAACGAGCTTGAGCAGGGTTGTGATCAACTTGATTTTATGTAGGCGTGGCTCGGCAAACCCTAGCTGTATGACCAACAAGTCCACAATTTAGGCATTTGCGGCAGTGTACATTAGCATGATCATGAACGTTACATTGGTTGCACAGAGGTTCTGTTCCATTGTATGGTTTCTTAGCAGGGGGTTGACCTGGTTGGTTGTGAGTGTTTTGGTTGTGTTAGGAAGCAACCACATAGTTTTGTGAAGCCTTACGCTTCTTAGAAGGTTCGGCTTTGTTTCCCTTGTTTTCCTCTTGAGTAGTATTAGCTGCTTGTTTCTTGTCGCCCTTGCGAAAGAGTTTCCCTTTTCTGATTTGAGATTCAGTTAAAGCAACAACTAATTCGATAGCCTGTCTGATAGTGGTAGGGTTGCTACCAGTAAAAATGTCCTGAACTGGGTCAGAGAGGCCATCAATGTACTTTTCAAATGCCTTATCCAAAGGCGTAACCATGGTAGGACACAACAGACTTAGTTCCTCGTAACGATCAGTGTAGGCTCGATGTTCACCGTTGTCTTGTTTGAGATCGTCAAATTCCCTTTCCAATGCCCTGAGTTCATGTCGAGGACAAAATTCTTTCATCATTAGAGCTCGAAGCTCTTCCCAAGTTTGTGCCAACGCAACATCGACACCCCTGTCTCTCATCACACCATTCCACCATGTTAATGCTCGTTTCTCAAAAACACTAGATGCAAACTCAACCTTTTGCTCATTTGGACACTGTACATGTCGGAATGTGCTTTCTAGACTCTCGAACCATTGTAGGAGCGCAGTTGCTCCTTGAGACCCAGAAAATTGCAGAGGTTTAGCCAAATTGAATGTTTTAAAACTGCACTGAGCATTGTTATTATTGTTATTATTATTCGCTTGGTTTATCTGAGTAATAAGGTTCGGAATCATAGCAGCCATCTGCTGAGCGACTAGGGCTGCGAGTGCAACATCTTGAGTTCGATCGCGTCTAGGAGGCATTTTCTAAAAAGAACAAGAAAACACGAGAAACGGGTGAGATTGACATCTGGATAAATGAAAGAGGTATTGGAAATATCGACAAAACACAAGGAAGGTGGTCATCTGTTTGTTACCTCGGACAAACAAATGACACGATGACTAATCAAAGTAAATGGGTCATAATGTATCGAGAAGACATGCTTTAGCCTATAAATGGACACTCACCCCAAGAGTTCCCAGGTAAGAGTGACTGGTCCGTTACTGCGGATTTGTACGAACACTCTAGCCTTAGACAGAAAAATCGGGATACAGGCACCCACCCATCCAGATTGCATATGTTCACATTATAAGACCTAAACTTTGACGAGATTTTGAAAACTTTGAAGGTTCAAAACCCTATAATAAATTATCTAAGAATAGATGGTTGATTTTCAAAACGGATTTGTATTTTGTGTTCTTGTTGTGGTTGTCACCTAAAGATAGGTGATGGTATTGTTTTTAGAATCTAAACGCAAGTAAACTCGCGTTGGGGTCCTAGGAAGGTTATAGACTAGGTCAAAGCATTACTAATAACCTAATTCCCTATAACCATGAGCTCTGATACCAACTCTTATGTCACACCCCGACCGCGTAATACAACAAACCGCGGCGGAAACGTCAGGGAGTGGTGTAATAGAATCATTGTTTCACACCACATGGTATTTAAAGTTTGGTTTTATTAAAATAATTGTTTACAATGTCTTGGAATTTAACGGAAAACATAACGTAAATTTAATTATCTTGCTTCATTTTAAGTCACTAAGGCCCAAGTCTGCCTAAGTGTAGCACGATCATCATCATACATTAGCTCTTGAAACACATGTGAAAATAGGTACGTCAGCATAAAAATATCTGTGAGATACATAGGTTTGGTTGAAGCAGGATTCATGACTTTGTAAGTTAAAAGAAATGTTTAACAAAAAGTAGTCATGAATCTTGTAAAATGTTTTCTTTTATAAAATCTTGTAAAAATCGATATGAAAATCAGATGATATAAAAGAATGATGTATGGTTAAATAAATAACCAAGTAAAAACGAGTTTGTATAAAATATGTTATTTGTAAAACAGTGTCTTGTAAACAATGTGTCGTGTCTTTGAATAAATTGTATCATGTCTTTGTTTCTGTCAAAGTGGTTTAGATAATGCTACGATATGTAATATCATAAAAGCATTTATATATAGGAAGTATCAGCGGCGTATCCACAATGATTTTATCAAATTACACACGTCTCTTTATTTAAATCACTTACCAAATAAACAACAAAAATTTCTTGTTAAACCAATCATTCAATTTGTTCAAATCGTTCACATAGTTCAAATAGCTCCAATCGTTCTAATCGTTTAAATTGTTCATGTATAACAATGCATTGTATGGTGAATAAAAGTCTTTACTCAAACCACAAGTATATGTCAATGTATAATCAAATGTAGTGTTGTTAGGATCTGAGTTTCTTATGATTGTGTTTTGTTTGATTAATAATGAAAATGAATCAAAGTAGTTGCAGTGGAATTAGATGGAATAAACTTTCAACACACAATCAAATGGAAAAATTTCTTTCAACACACATGTTTGCCATGAAATCGAATGATTAAATTTATTTCAATGATTCAATTACACTTGCATGCATGCAATACAATCCACCCCTCAGCCTGAGCTCACAGAGTTTGTTCGTACATGATTGACAATTGATGAAAGAGCTATAGAACAGTACAGGGTACTGTTCTATTTATACTGCAGAACAAACCACTGTGGCATCTTTGCTGACGTCACCATGATAGTGACATCTAACCTCCTAACAAACTTCTAAGAACTGCTTAATACAAACACTTCTTTCTAAACATTTATTACAAATACAATAAAGGAAAGCAAACAATTGTTTCTTCATTCCACTGCTTCATCCCAAGTAGTGCTTTGGTCTTCAACAGTACTTGAGCCATAGCAGTAGATTGATCAACAGCACTTTGTCTTCAACAGTCTTTATAACTCATCAGTCGTTGTAGAGCAGCAGTTGTTGTAGGAGGGCAGTACATGGAAGTCAGCAGGTGTTAGAGCCACTGTCAAGGGGAAAGATTGAGAGCAAACAACTGCTTATGCTGGATCCACTGCCCTGATCATGTTTTGGCTTTATATCATCTGTTCCTCTATAGGGTTCAATCCCAACTATCTCCCCTGGAACAGATGATGCCAAAACTCTTCATTATTAAGGATCTTTATTTCCTCATCAACAGCTCCCTGACTTGACCTTTAAATTGGAGTTCAAAATCCATGGCAACTGTATCATCCTCATCTCTGCATAGTGTAAGCTCAAGGAGATCTTGTAAATCTTCAACACACTGGCCAAGTGCATTTTCCCTTAATATTTGCTTCACCACACCATTAGATCTGAGAAGAGTCAATACGTGGCTCTGTTTGTCAACTTTCCACTTTAGTATCTTTGAATCCAATGGGTTTCTTGAGAGAGGTTTATTTCCTAATGAGTTTGGTGATGGAGGCCTGGTAATGAACCTTTTTACTACATTTAATGTTGAAGAATCATGATTATTTTCTTCAATCATTCTTTGAAGAGCTTCTTTCATGTAGACAGATTAATCCTTTGCATCCTCTGCATCTATCTGCTTTTGTTTCCTTCTTTGGTAAAGGATGGCAGCAGGAGGAGCAGTGGATCTTTTTATGGGCAGCTTTGGTGGTCTAACTGCAACCACTGTTTCAGGATAATTTGGCTTTTGAGGAACCTTGGGATCTTTCTTCCTCAATTCTTCCAATCTCTTGTATGTATCTATCACTTTCTCCTCTTTCCACCTGGTTATTTGATTCTTTGACCCATAGTCAGCAGCAATCAGCTCTTCTTTCATTCTCTTTAGCTTTAAAGCTCTTTCAGCTACATTTTTCTTGTACTTGGACCAAACAGGAGGAGTATGTCTGACTTTGTCTTGTGTCATCTTATGAATTCTTTCTAACTCCTCTTCCAATTCACCAATGGTCCATTCCCTGTACTGAGACTTTTCAGCCTTGTACTTTTTGAATGCCATGATGTGATCCAGGTAATCTTTTCTTAAACTTTCATCTTCTCTTTCAGATAGTTTCTTACAAAGATCTTTTGAAAACTGCTCCAGAGTTCTAACTTATGTGAGTAGATATTGAAAGTTTCTTTGTATTTCTTTGTCAGGTTTTCCTTTAGTATTTCTTTTGGAAATATCCTCAGCTTGTTTAGCTTTTGACTTCAAGTATTCTTCAATGTTGTTGGGCCTTGGATATCCTTGAAGAGATGGTAAATTCCTTTTAGTAGGGTCATCTTCAGAGTAAAAAAAATTTATTTCATCTCTTACTGCTAGAAGATCTAATGGGTATAGGACACCTACAGGAGTTATAGCAGTGTTTGGATCATGAGCTTGGACTGAAGAGAGTGGAACAGGGTTTGGAATTGTAACCATGGTCAGAGGTTGTGAAGATGTTGGAGGTGGAGAAGAGTCATCATCTTCCAAAATTATCCTTCTCCTTTTTGGTTTTGGAGAGGCTGTTGGTGGATCTGTGGGTTGAGTGGTTATGATTGAGGTGGTAGATGGTTGACTAACAGCTGTTGAAACAACTGGTGTTTCAACCACTGTTGTCATTACAACTACTGATGTGTCAGCAATTGTCTTCTGCATTTTAGCAGGGGGTTTTTGGGTTGGTGGTGATGTAGTTGATGTGGTAGTGGTTGATTAAGTGGGTATGGCAGTGGTTGTGGTAGTAGTGGCAGGTGTTTCAACAGATGTTGGTTTAGAGGTTTGATGAGGTGGGCTTTTAGGAGGTTTAGGAGTTTGTTTGGTGACTTTGGAAGTTGTGGTTGCTTTGGGTAGGCTCACTTTTCTAGTGGGTTGTCTTCTTTGTGGTTTTGAAGTACCCTGCTCTTCCTTTTGCATCAACTCTTTTTTCTCCTTTTCAAACCTAGAAACCCCCTTTGCTACCATATCGGTATTCAGGGTTTCATCAACCTTTTTCGAACCATCTGGTTTAGGGATTTCTGCAAGCATACTAGAATTATCTGGTGCAATGTATAGACCATCTTCATATCCCTTTTTCTTTAACTGCTGCATTTTCTCCCCCTTTTTGGCATCATTTGGTGGAGGATTATCAACAAAAATTATTGTAGAAGGAGCAGAACCAGTGGTTGGTAGTTAATGGGCCTTGATTGCATTGATGTCTGCTTGTGTATCCTTGAACCTAGCTTCCATCAAATTTCTGATCTTTTGAACTTGAATTTCATGTTGCTGATCAGCATATTCTCTTTGTTTATGAAGCAGAGGTTGAAATAATTCCCAAAGCTCAGTGGGAGTAGGAGCAGTTGTTTCAGGTGGAACAGATGGTGGTGCAGCAGTGGGTGTGGATTTTTGAGAATTTAACAACTGTTGCAGCATAGTTTTAATATCTGCAATAGATGATTCAATTCTATCCACCCTCTCCGTCAATTCCTGGTACTTTAAACCATCACCCAAATGAATGGGATCATCTGATTTTCCACCATCAGTGGTTGTGTCAGCAGTTGACTTAGGGAAAGTTTCCCAAAAGTCATCCACTGATGCCCCTTGTTCTTGGTACTAGGGACTTCTTTCTTCATTTGTGGACACCTTGGAAAGCTCACCAGTGGTTAAAGTAAACACACCAGTGGTTGCCTTGGTTGCCTCTGAAGAAATTACCTTCAAGGGAGTCTGAATTATGAAATAACTTGCCAGATGTAGATCAGTGGATCCAACACCTGTAGTTGCTGCTCCACTTGAATTACCACCAAGAGTTACTTGTAACTCAAGGAGTGTAACCTCCTCAACTGTTGATGGGATAGAAATGGATATTGTATCCGACCCAGTCACTTGTAGGAGTATATTCTCAGTGATAGGTGGTTGAGAAGAACTGGTTTTAGTCTGATCCAAATCCAAGGCTTTCAACAGGGGTATCATGGATTGTGGTAATTTGAGGGGTGAGGGCATAGGAGTTGAAAGAGACATGTCCTTGGCATTAGGACTGAGGAAGATGGATCCAAGTGGGCCCAGAGCTTCATAATGTGGGGTCCCATTGCTTACAACCTGATCCTTTTGTGAGGATGCAGGAGGAGTTTTAGGCAATTGTGGAGATCTTTCTTTCAATTGCTGTGAGAAAGTAGCAGCAGTGGTTTCTAGGGACTTTTGTGTTGTCACTGGCAGTTGCTCTGGGATCTCATCTTCCAGAGTTTCCTTTTTGATGGGTTTGGGGGGCTTTGTGGATTTTTTCTTTTTGGGCTTTTTGGTGATTTTAGGTGTGGGTTACACAGCAGTGGTTGTGCTGCTGTGTTCACCTTGAGTAGTGGGCTCAACAACAGGTACCTGAGGAGCAGTGGTTGCTGCTAAAGTCTGCTCAGGAACCTCTATTTGTGTTTTGGAAGGTTTTGACAGCCGTGTAAAAGTTTCAAATGTTAGGCTGTTAATATGAACTGGAGCACCCTGGATAAGCACATGTGCATTATCCTTTGAAAATTTCTTTTGAAAATAGTAGCTCAAAAACCTTGGGAATAATAGAAATGATTTTTTATTAACATGTTTAACCATGTCATTGAAAATCTCCTGGGAATAGTTAAAATTTTCTTCACCCATAATAGCATAACCCAGGTATTGGATTTTCAGTGGAATTTTGTTAAAAGCGGTTGTTTTATTAGACACACACATTAGAAGAGTATGAAATAAAAACCTTGGGCCAGGAGGAAAACTGCCCTTTTGTAAAGTGTCCTTTTTCATTACCTCTTCATACCCTCTCTCAAGGAAATCATTTTGATACTCTGATTTTGGAAAAGAGCGTTTACCTGTAAGATCGTTTGTCTCAAACACCTCGGAGATGGGTTGTGGTGTAATGGTGACTTGAATACCCTTTATTTTAGAATTTATAGCAACAATCTTGTTGTCCATGGTTTGAAGTGTTGCATTTTTCCAAAATTCCCCCTGAGTATCCAGATAAATGGTGGCGTTGCAGGTCAACAAAGTTTTGTACTTTGAAGATGAAAGTGCGTCAATCATGGAATGAAATTGTGTGTTTTGACTTGTTTTCTCAAGTATACACAAGTAGTTGTGGGGAGTTTTGAATGGAATAGCCATTTTAGAATGACGATGATTGAAGGCGAGATGAAGAAGATGAGTGATTAGAGAGATTTTGGGGAAAACTGCTTTGGAAAGGAATTTTGAATTCAATTTGACAGTGAAAACCCTGATTGGGGGTTTGAGCAGGGTTTTTAAAGGTGAAAAAAGTGCATGCTGACATGGTAGCGGTTACAAAGATCTGATGGCCAAAATACTGTCCACGTGACAACCTCTGATGGGAATGGATGACAGTTGTTTAGGAAACCACGGATGGATTTATATCAGTGGTTCACAAAGGGAAATTGAAAATAGTGGGTGACTATAACTATCAGTGGATAGTCTTTGTTAGTGGTTTAAAGTACTGATTTTGGACAACATTATTTAATAAAGATAATGAAGGAACAGAGGTTGACTTTCAGCAGTAGATAGAATTTGACAAACAGATGTTTAAACCAAAACAGTGGTTATGGCAGACTTTTAAGGATTAATGAAAATTTTCATTTTAAACTATTTTTAAGGATGAATTTCTGATTTTTGAAAACATTTTAATGCTTTTATTCATAGAAAAACAGGATTTTTCCTGTTATTCCATGTTCAGCATGCCAATCCTCGAGATCAAACTTTCAAAGGTGGATGTGTCTAATGCTTTTGTTAGCACATCTTCCAGTTGATCTTGAGTTGGTACATGATGCAAAGAAATCAAACCTTTTTTATAGCAATCCCTCACAAAGTGATGTCTGATGTCGATATGCTTGGTGGTTGAATGAGAAACTGGATTTTTGATGATATTTTCTTCTGCTTGACTGTCCAGCATGAGTGGTGTTTTCAAAGCAGTGATACCAAAATCCAGCAACTAGTTTTGAAGCCACAGGAGTTGGGTCGTACAGCTTGCAGCAGCAATGTATTCAGCTTCAACAGTGGATGTTGAAACAACTGCTTGCTTTTTGCTTTGCCAAGACACCAAACAATTGCCTAGGAATTGGCACCCTCCTGAAGTGGACTTTCTTGTGGTGTTGCATCCAACAAAGTCACTATCTGAGAAACCTGAAAGCTTGATATTCTCATTAGCTGGATACCAGATACCAAGTGTGGGAGCACCTTTTATGTATCTGAAGATCCTTTTTACAACAATAAGATTTGACTTTCTAGGGGCTGATTGACTCCTTGCACAAACACATGTTGCAAACATGATGTCTGGCCTAGATGCTGTTAGGTACAATAAAGACACAATCATGCTTCTATATAAGGTTTGGTCAATCAACTCATCCTTTTCATCAGACAAGACTAGCTTTGTGGTTGCCATGGGTGTACTGCATGGTTTACAATCATTAATATCAAACTTGTTTAAAAGTTCTTTTGCATATTTGCTTTGATGAATGAATGTTCCATTTTGCATTTGCCGAACTTGGAGACCAAGAAAGCATTGCAGTTCACCCATTGCACTCATTTCAAACTCAGCTGGCATGAGTTGCCTAAACTCTTCGCACATTTTATGACATGTGTTTCCAAAAATGATGTCATCCACATAAATCTGGACAGTCATCAAATCCTTCCCTCACCATTTGAAAAATAGTATTTTATCAATTGTACCTCTTTTGAAACCAATAGAGAGTAAAAAGGTGGAAAGAGTTTCATACCAGGCTCTTGGTGCTTGTTTCAGGCCATACAGAGCTTTATTTAGCCTGTAGACATGATCTGGATAAAATGGATCCTCAAAACCTGGAGGTTGACACACATACACCTCTTCTTGAATGGTACCATAGAGGAAAGCACTTTTGATATCCATTTGAAACATCTTTATGTTGTGGTTGACAGCAAAGGCCAGGAACAGTCTTATAGCTTCCAATCTTGCTACAGGGGTAAAGGTTTCATCATAGTCAATCCCCTCTTCCTGTCTGTAACCTTGAACCACGAGCCTAGCTTTATTCATGACAACAATACCCCTTTCATCAGTTTTATTTTTAAAGACCCACTTTGTGCCAATTGGACTCACATCCTCTTTCAAAGCATCTTAATACTTGAAAGGTTGATGGAGTGATAGGAACCCAGCAAAGAGGCAAATGTTTTAGGATTGGCTTTTTGTGAGCGCCCCTTCATTTATGTTGCCAATGATTTGATTAGGTGGATGAGACCTCTGGAAGATTAAATCTCCCTTGTATAGTATGATGGCATTTGTTGGTGAAGGCTGCAAATGTGAATCATCTGAGCTAACATCTGTTGGGGACTTTGAAGACCTAACATTTGTTTGAAATGGAAGTAGAGGAATTGGTGGGAGTGGTGTGACACTTGATGGACTTTTATCCACTGATGGCAGATTTTGACCAACAGTGGTTGTGGATGTGAAAGCAGAGGTTGAAGGGCTACTTGGGTCAACAATTGTTGAGGTAGCAGTGGTTGGACTTTGACAGCTGTTTTGAACATCTGTTGCCCTAATGGAGGATCTGAATTTTTTGCTGTGGGATCACAACTTCATATCCATATTCATGTGGAGGAGTTTGAGATGGACCTGCACTATTAGTCTTGACAGCAGTATTTTCAAAGGTGAATTTATCGAGATCAAATAATTCAACAGGATTTGCTGGGATTTTCATTGATGAAAGTTCATTGTGTGACACCTGTGTCACTACGACCATCATACAAATACAAAACCAATGAAATATTATGTTTCATACTTGGGATTTGTATGAATATGTGTATCAATTGCACATATCAATTCTTGTTCGATTTTGAGCTTTAAATCACTTTCTGGAAGGTTATATGCGAACTGATGTGTAAACGTAATCAGTTTAACACAACAGAAACTCCGGAATAGTGACATAGGCTTAAAATACCTTAAATAACCCTTACATAACTTAGAAATAAGTTTTAAAGGGTTTGGTATGGCAAAAACAAGTTTATTCGCTTACAGGGACTATTTGTGTCAAACTGCAAAACTCTGCCGTTTCGTATGGAAACGTACAATCCGGAACTTGATCATAAGCTAAACATACCATATATAACCTAAACATAGCTTAGAAATAAGCTTTGGGTGGTTCGGTGTGCGAAAATATGCTTATTTGATCTTACAGGGACTAAAAGTGTCAAAAACAGTGTAAGTTTGCATTTGCGCGCATATCTTACGTTCTGACCACATCTGGACATCCAAAATTTTTGTAGACAATAAAATATTTTTTATTTTAGTGATCGGCATACAAAAATACCATTCGTCGCTTAATTTGGGTCGTTTTCGCGTCCGTTCGAGTTTCGTCATAATTTTACGAATAACACGACCGTACGACCAAACGAACCAACATCCGAGATATTTCCGAGCATGTTTTGAGCCCTCTATACTTTGACCACCTTGTAGAGCCTTGAAAATGGTTTAACGGGTATTAAAAGTGCCAAAAATGGGCTTATGCAAGTACAGGGACCAAACCTGTCAAAAGTGAAACCGTTGCTGAAACTACCAGGGGTCGCGGGCCGCGTAGCCCACCCTCATTCTTTATGCGGGACGCGACAGAAGGCCCAGTTCCAGAAACTTGTTTTTCAACAATCTGTTACAATTTCAGATTTATAAAAAGTAAATTAGTTTTATAAAAACTGGCAATTTCAGGGACTTTTCTTGCAATTTTCTTGTGTGGAGGCCAAGTTTAAGTGTTCTCTAAGTTCACAAATCAATTCCTAACACTTGTAGGGCTGAGATTTTATGCTTGGAAGTTACACAAACAAATGGCATGATCTTGTGAACTTACTACAAGTATAAATAGCCAAGAATTCACTCCATTTCATTCACCCTTGATCTGATTTCTCTAAGTTGAAGTTAAAAACTTCATACCTGAGAATTTTAAGATCAAGTTCTCCCTAGCAAGGACCCTTTGTAAGCTTCCTTCGTTCTTTTATCTCTTTCCTAGCATAAAAGTCAAACAGTGTTTGACTTTCAGCTTTGACCAGTTAATGGTCAACGCAAAGTTCGTTTGAACTTTGCAACGTGATTGTAATCACGATGGTTATAATCCTTAGCGATTATACCTACTGATTACCACGTTAACTAGGTGTAGTGACGAGTCAAAGTTTCGGTCAAAATGCGTTTTAGCACGCATTTTGCAACAGAACTACTTTTAGGTATCAAAACACTTTGTTTTGATACCAAATCAGTTTTCTAAGTTAGTTAAACATGTTTTGACATGTTTAACTCGTCACTACTAATTTAGTGATTGTATAGGGTCGTAAGTTAAGCGCTCTAGACAACCGCTTAAACTTTCGAACCCGACCCGTTTGGTCGATCATTAGGATCCGACCAAGCTTGTTTAGTGATCATAGTTGCATAGGGAATAACCCCTGAGGATTGGTTAGTTATTTGTTAAGTAGCTTATATGCCCATAGGAAATGACCAAAATGCCCTTTTGTGACATAAATCCATATTGTGCATATGTGAACATATTTTTGACATCTAAACTGATATGGTAACATATTTAAGTGTAAATGGGCATGTAAGACTTGACATAACATTTAGATAACCATCCGACCATAGTTTTACGCAAACGACGCATTATAGTAGCTTATACTACCATAATGGGTCGAAACGGGTCAAAAGCACTTAGATAGACTTCCAAATCAGAATGTTAAGTCTATTAAATCATGCCATATGAGTTCCAATACTCATTTGATTTATAGAACTTCATTCTATCCTATCTCCTGATTTAGGATCCGATTGTTTAACATAGTGATTCCATACTAGGTGCCACTTTGTTCCTTGATTTCCCGAGCTTCGTTAGGACACTTAATCAAGGATACTTGCAATCTCAAGTGAGTACATAGACCCCTCTCTTTTAAATGTTTTCAAGGTGACTATGTGAGTACATAGTCCCCTCTTTTACTGCTTTCAAATGTTTTGGGGTGAAACATATGTGCCTAATTGTTATTTTCATGATTTCAACTATATGATTATACATTCTAGTACTTATCTTTTGACGAATTGAACAATTATCTATGGTTTAAACACAAATTTTCCAAGATTATAAATTGTTGGATTGTACTTATTTTATACATTCACCAAGCCGATTGGTAGTACGATATAGCGCTATAGGACTAGACACCCCATTCCTGTTGTATGGAATGTCAGAAACCAAATTTTAACCAAATAGAAATTGCCTTTGTGGTATTTCTATAGTCTCCAAAGTGTAGTTTGATACACTAAGGCTTGATTGAATACTAAATCATAGTTTCTTTTGTATATGTTGATATACTACCAAAGTACAGTTTGATGTGCTCTCAAATGTGATCTACCAAAGTATATTTTGATATACTATGTACAAAATCCAACATAATACTATTTTACCAAAGTATAGTTTGATATACTACTGACTTTGTTATTTCATAAACTAAAGTATATTTTGATATACTACCAAAGCATAGTTAATATGCTATTTTCAAACCAAAGCATAGTTTAATATGCTATTTTCTAACCAAAGTATAATTTGATATACTACCGATACTTTTATTCTTAAACCATAGTATACTTGAGATATTATTTCATTAACCAAAGTATATTTTGATATACTATCTATTTAACTATTTCAAAACTAAAGTATACTTTGTTATACTATTTATATGAACTTTTCAAAACCAAAGTATATTTTTGTATATACTACAAACCTTTTATCAAAGCAATGTGTTTTCAAAACTAAACCTTTTATAAGGATTCATGGCTATTTTTATAAATGCAAAATCCTTTTCTTGTACTATCCAAAGGCATGAATCTAATTCACAAAACATATGTTACTCACAGACAATTTTATGCTGACGTACCTATTTTCATATATGTTTCAGGTACTGCTATGTGATGATTGTTGAAGCATGCTAAACATAGGATGGACTCGTGCCTTAGTGTCTTTAAAACTCAAAAGACAATATTTGTATTTATCTGAATTGTAATAAAACAATGAGTTCAATAATTCAATAAAACGAGACAATTAAGTCCATGGTTGTGAAACAATAATTCTGTTACGACACTCCCCGACGTTTCCGCCACGATTTGTTGTTTTACGTGGTCGGGGTGTGACAGAAAAGTTGGTGTCAGAGCCAATGGTTATAGGGAATTAGGTTATTAGTAATGCTTTGACCTAGACTATAACCTTCCGAGGACCCTAACACAAGTTATCTTGTGTTTAGTCTTAAAACAATACCGTCGCCTATCCTTAGGTGACAACCAAAACAAGAACACAAATTACGAATCCATTTTTGAAAATCAATCATCTCTTCTTAGATGATTCATTATAAGGTTTTGAACCTTCAAAGTTTCCAAAACAATTTTGAAAATAATCACCCACCCTCGGATGATTCATTTTTGGCTTAATGCCTTCTGAATTTTCAAAATCTCGTCAAATTTGGGTCTAAATAATGTGAACACATGCAATCTGGAAGAGTGGATGCCTGTACCTCGAGTTTTCTGTCTAAGGCTAGAGTGTTCGTACAAATCTGCAGTATCGGACCAGTTACTCTTACCTGGGAACTCTTGGGGTGAGTGTCCACTTATAGGCTAAAGCATGTCTTCGCGATACATTATTATGACCCACTTACTTTGATTAGTCACTATGTGTTGTTTGTTTGTTTGAAGTAACAAACGAATGATCACAATCCTTATGCTTTGTTGATATTCTTAACATCCAGTTTTGAATATCCAATAACATCTCACTCGTTTTCCCACATGTTTCTTTGCTCTTTTAGAATGCCTCCTCGACGTGATCAAGCTCAGGATGCGCCATGGCAGCCTTAATCACTCAGTAAATCACTGCTGTAATCCCGAACCTTATTACCCAGATAAATCAAGCGAACAATAACAATAACAATGTTCAGTGCAACTATAAGACATTCAACTCAGCTAAGCCACTTACATTTACTGGGTCTGAAGGAGCTACTAGGCTCCTACAGTGGTTTGAGAGTCTCGAAAGCACGTTTCATCATGTACAATGCCCAAACGAGCGAAATGTTGAGTTTGCATCGAGTGTATTCCAGAAAAGAGCACTCACATGGTGGAATGGCGTAATGTGGGATAGGGGTGCCGACGTGGCAATGGCATAAACCTGGGAAGAGCTTCGAGCTCTAATGATGAAGGAAGTCTTTCCTCGTCATGAGCTCAGGGCTTTGGAAAGGGAATTTGCTGATCTTAAACAAGACAGGAGTGAACATCGACCCTACACTGATCGTTATGAGGAGTTAAGTCTGTTATGTCCTACCATGGTTACGCCTTTGGAGAAGGCAATTGAAAAGTGCATCGATGGCCTCCCTGACCCAATTCAGGACATTGTTACCGGTAGCAATCCTACTACCGTGAGACAAGCCATCGAACTATCTGCTACCCTGACCGAATCCCAAATCAGGAAGGGTAAGCTTTTCCGAAAAGGCGACCAGAAACCATCTGACAAGTCAGCACAAGAAAAACCAAAGGATAAACAGACCGAGTCCTCTAAGAAGTTGAAGAAGCGTAAGGCTTCACAAAACTTCGCAGTAGTTGCTCAGAATGATCAGGTTGCACCAAATCAGCCAGCACAACCTGTTGCTAGGAGAAACTATGTTGGTACCGCACCTTTGTGCAACAAATGCAACCGTCATCATTTGAACCAAGCACCGTGTCACAAATGTACCCACTGTGGGAGATTAGGACATTTGGTCAATACCTGTCGTCATGTTATCCAAAACCAAGCTGCTGCAAATCCTGCTGCTGTTCAAGCACAGTTTCCACCTGGATCGTGCTATAACTGTGGTGATCTTACTCACTACTGGAACAATTGCCCAAAACTTGTTAACGCAAATCCAGCGTGTGGACGAGTGTTTAACATAAACGAGGTAAACGCAAACTACAATGCAGCAGTGAACAATTAGACTTTTGTACTTTCCTTGTTGTTATCTTTGACGCTTGAAAAAAATTCAGTTGTTATATAAATAAATTTGTTGTTTCACTTTTATTTCCAAAACTGATACGATTGTGTGTATGTCTGACATACCCCTACGATGCTGACACCGAGGAACCGTATTCCTTTCCAAACAAACTACTCGTGTGATTCTTTCATCTTGTGATCACTCATGATTTTTCCTGAAAATCCTAAGTACCCGTTTCTTTTAAGAAACAAAGTACAAGGTACAAGTTGCCAATTTCTTAAACAGATACTAGAAGTACCATTTCAAATCCTTGAATTGATATCTAAAGGTACTATCGTGAGTCCCTAATTGGATTCCTTATGAGTTCTAATACGAATGTCACGATATGGCAAAGATAAAACCAAATCCTTATAAGGTCTTCCTATCTCATAACTAGACTCTTGGGGATACTTAAAGTACCAATTAAAGTCCGTGATTGGACTTCTGGTGTATTTTAAATTCATTAATTCAAATTAACGAACGAGCTAATAACTAAATTAACGAATACACGATTATGTGATAAAGTGTTTATGTGTAATTCTAAAGCTTGCTATCTAAGTCCTGGTAGAATCTTCCGTATCTTTATATGTTAGATTCTCAAAAGGTTACTCAAAGTACTGTCTTAAATCCTTAAGGAGCTTTCTATGCAAATAGTCAGACCCTTGGATTCCAAAGTGCTGTTTCAAAACGATTATTTGGTTCAGAATCAAAAAGATTCCTTAGTGGTCTATTTAAAGAGATCATACGACGATCTAGTTAAAAATATCATGTGCTGATCTAGTTAAAAAGATTGTTCATTGATTCTAGTTAAAAAGATCCTTTGGTGGTCTAGTCAAGCCACTTCATGTTTGTCCGTTTGATTTTTCCCCTACGTATCATGAAATGAACTGGGCGGACTGTGCAAGGAATTACGTAACTATGGATGCATACATAATTATGGAATTCAGTTCATGGAAACCACAACAAGTTTTGTCAGGTGTTAAGACCTATAGTGATGAGAATAACAAAACGGGAACAATGTAGAAAGGGCATGGTGGATACGCCGCTGGTACTTCCTATATATAAGTGTTCCTTATTACATTGCGAGCGTAGCGTTATTTAAGTTACTAGAAGTCCTAGACCTTGACCATTGTTATTTTATCTTACATTCTTCGATTCTGATTTCGAGCGCACACAAGTTTCCTATAATAGTCTTCATAGGAAACATTCTCCTATCCGTTGTTCAAAGCTCCATGCTTTTGTTACAAGAACGACAACATTTTGGCAGTTAACAAATTCGCTAAGAATCCAAACGTGGCCCAAAGTTCTTACTTAGGGTACAAAGGATTCATTCGAAAGCGAAACAATCACAGATGTCTTCACAAGTTTCCTCTAAAATTAAATTTCGGGACGAAATTTCCTAAAGTAGGGGAGACTGTGACACCTGTGTCACTACGACCATCATACAAATACAAAACCAATAAAATATTATGTTTCATACTTGGGATTTGTATGAATATGTGTATCAATTGCACATATCAATTCTTGTTCGATTTCGAGTTTTAAATCGCTTTTTGGAAGGTTATACGCGAACTGATGCGTAAACGTAATCAGTTTAACGCAACAAACACTCCATAATAGTGACATAGGCTTAAAATACCTTAAATAACCCTTACATAACTTAGAAATAAGTTTTAAAGGGTTTGGTATGGCAAAAACAAGTTTATTCGCTCACAGGGACTATTTGCGTCAAACTGCAAAAGTCTGCCGTTTCGTATGGCAACGTACAGTCTGGAACTTTATCATAGGCTAAACATACCATATATAACCTAAACATAGCTTAGAAATAAGCTTTGGGTGATTCGGTGTGCGAAAATATGCTTATTTGATCTTACAGGGACTAAAAGTATCAAAAACGACGTAAGTTTGCATTTACGCGCATATCTTACGTTCAGACCACATTTGGACATCCAAAATTTTTGTAGACACTAAAATAGTTTTATTTTAGTGATTGGCATACAAAAATATCATTCGTCGCTTAATTTGGGTCGTTTTCGCGTCCGTTCAAGTTTCATCGTAATTTTACGAATAACATGACCGTACGACCAAACAAACCAACATCCGAGATATTTCCAAGCATGTTTTGAGCCCTCTATACTTTGACCACCTTGTAGAGCCTTGAAAATGGTTTAACGGGTATTAAAAGTGCCAAAAAATGGGCTTATGAAAGTACAGGGACCAAACCTGTCAAAAGTGAAACTGTTACCGAAACTACTAGGGGTCGTGGGCCGCGTAGCCCACCCTCATTCTGTGACAACCCGTAATTTACGGCTCTCAATTACGTGATTAACAAGTGGTTAACGCAATAATAAATAGTGCTTACGACGCTAATTAACTTAAACAGGCCCTTGGAGTGCCCAGAAACGTTTGTTCAGCTATACAGTGCGCGTGTGGTGGGAAATCTGCTGAATATGACGCGACAATGGACTGAAACCGTACGAAATGCTGACGACACCGACAAATATGGATGATACACGAATATTTATGCTTATGGAGTTTGGGCTGCGATAGCAGGTCCTGTGGGAATTACGGGCCACTTACACATGAGATGGGCTTGTGGGTCCTGGGCCCAACCCCAAAACCCACAAGCCTAAACCTGCATAATATACATGATCTCTAGGAAATCTTATAAAATCTTACAAAAGATTTTTACAAATCCCTACAAAATCTCTTAAGATCTCAGCAATCTACTAAATCTTAACCAAATATTCATGAGATCTCTAAAGATCTTTAAACAAAGGACATAAAGAAATAACAAGAGTCAATACCCACAAGAATTAGTATAAAACCCCCCTTCCCTTTTGATCTTCAGACCAAAACAACACACACACCTAAATCTGCTTATCCCTTCTCGGTTACTCCCTGCAAACCACAAAAGGGCTTCATCTTCCAAAACATCAACACTATCTCCACTCTCATATACTCCCTCTCCCTCTCAAAATCCGATGACCGGAACAGAGATTCCGGCGCCCCTATCTCCGGTCGTCGCACAACCCCCCAACGGCGACCACCTCCGACCTCCTCTTCATCTCACACCCACAAGACCACCACTCACTCCTCTCGGTTACACAGCCGGCCACCACCGTTTGGTGGTGGCGCACGACGTCGACGCAGCAAGAGAGAGAAGAGATGAGAGAGAGACAGAAGAGACTGCAGAGAGAGAGAGAAAAAGACCAGCGGTACGCGTCTCGGTCCGGCGGTCGGCGTCAAGGTCCGGCGGTCCTTGTTATTACCCGACCGGTTTCGTCGATGTGATGATGATTTCGTTGAAGCTGATGATGTTTTAGTCCAAATCAGAGCTATATCGGGATGGCGGGTTCTGTTTTAGTTTTCTCTCGGGTTTCTGTTCGGAAGCCAGCAATGGTCAAGTGGGTTCTGTACGGGTCAGATTTAGGGATTACGGCTCGCTCGGTTCACTCGCGGTTCAGACTTGATGGTTTGGTTGTTCGGGTCATGTTACGGTTCGGGTCGCGTGGTTCGGTCAGGCGGCTCGGTTCTGTTGACTCGGTCGAACCGAGTTAACTCAGTCAACAAATGGGTTCGGGTTCGGCTCAGTCAGCAACTCATCAGTTTCGGCTCAAGATATGGTTTTCGTGAAGCGGGTCAGGTCGACTTGGTCGAACCGAGTCAACTCGGTCAAAGTCAGCCGGTCAACTCAGTTGACTCGGTCAACTCAGTTGACTCGGTAACCCAGTCAAGTTTTGTTCGACGTTCAACTCGGATAAATGGTAAAGGTTTAACGACGAGATTAATTTGTTATTTTTACATTTTTTATCGTACGTGACAAACGAGCTCGAACCGATTTAACTATAGTTTATGTTTTGATATAGTTGACAAAGTTACATGCATATTGTTTGAATTTTGAAAAATAACGACAACTTGTGTTGTCGAGGGCGTCCAAAAACAGAGGAAACTCTGCCCGTTTTTCGAGAAAATCCGTAAAACGAAACACGTTTTTAATATAAAGACACTTTATATACAAATGTATAATATTTTCGACGACACTTTACAAACATACGAAAACGGCAATTCTTTATAAAATAAACATATTTTATATATTTAATATATTTATTTCAAACGTCAAACAAAAACAACGATTCTTTTATAAAATAGATATAACTTATCTATTTATTTCAAACATCGTACAACGTGGATTTGTTTTTTAAAAAAATAAATATAGTTTTATATTTATTTCAAACTTCGAACTACTCGATGATACTATCGCAAAATAAATATAATATTTTATATTTATTACGAACGCCGAAACGGCATATACATATATTTTGGCAAAAATATACAAGACGCAATATATATAATACGAGTTTATTATATATTACTCTCATACGAATATTCCTTTATATCAACATACGACTTCTTAAAACGAGCTAACAAGTTTAACTTAATCATTTTTATTAAGTTAACAATTTACCGTTGAATCGTTCGATTAAAGATTCGGTAGAGCTCGATGACACGTAGTGTAGTTACCGCATTATTTAGAAACTTATTAGATATTCCGTGTTAGGAATATTGTAGAATGCACGCTAGCAAGTCAAGTCTTGGAAACGACATCGCGAAGTCGTAATTAGCTAGCTTTACACAGGAATATTCAGGCGAGTTCATAACCCCCACTTTTTACTATTTTACATTTTTATAAATGTTTTCGGGGTGGAAAGTCATGCACATTTTTCAAAAACATACAAAGTTTTGAACTAACGCAAAACTCGTATTTCTAAACCATATTACGAAGGGGTTTCGAGGAACACAAATGATTTACGAAAGGTTTATACTAAACATACCGGTTTTTACAAAAACAAATGCTTATTTTCGAAATGTGAATGATATTCGGCCAGGGTGACCGGGGATTTGGTTAGGGTAACCAGGAAATCTGGTCAGGGTGACCAGGGATTTATTTTATACATGGTATGGTTAGCGTAAGGAGGTTTACTACTTAGATCATGTGAGTGGGTAGGAGCAATATGAGGCCATTAGTCCTCATGGTAGGACCGAGGGACAAAGCGGTAGATCTATCTGGGTGTAGCGAGCCCAGCCCCAGGCCAAACTAGAAACGGACCTCGGGGTGACTATGTCCACATACTAATGCCGTGGCAAAATCTGCTAGGTTTGAGTCTCCCTACTTTCACTTCACACATATCAATGGCCTTGCAAACCATTGGTGATCTCTTTTTCCTTATTTTCTACATACCAGGGAAATATATATTTACGAAACTACTTGTTCATACAAATTAAATACCATGTTTTATACAAATTCAAAGCATAGGGTTATGCGGGTATGGAGTCAAAGTCAGGGTGGACATTGACAGTTTTGCGAACATTACAAATACAAGGCTTTACAAATACATGGTTTTATGAACATAACGTGTTACAAACACAACGTTTCCATATAACTTGGCAAGAAAATGACTTTTGATTCGTTTTCTCAATACTATTTCAAAAACCGGTTACTCCAAAGATTTATTTCAAATCTTTCACAACTCAAAAGATTTATTTCAAATCTTTTACAAACAAACTATGAACTCGCTCAACTTTATGTTGATTTTTGGCATGTTTCTTTCTCAAGTTACTTTTCTAAGACAAGGCACGGTTGGAATAGGAGAACCATCTAGAGTCGAGTACTTAGCGGGCGTTCATCTTCTAAAAGTCTTAGCTTATTTGCTTCCGCTGTGCAATGAAGATACCAGTCCAGTCACGCCAATGCTCTGATAATTTCGGGGTGTGACACATTCTTTACGCGGGGCGCGACAGAAGGCCTAGTTCCAGAAACTTCTTTTTCAGCAATCTGTTGCAATTTCAGGGACTTTTCTTGCAATTTTCTTGTGTGGAGGCCAAGTTTAAGTGTTCTCCAAGTTCAAAAATCAATTCCTAACACTTGTAGGGCTGAGATTTTATGCTTGGAAGTTACACAAACAAATGGCATGATCTTGTGAACTTACTACAAGTATAAATAGCCAAGCATTCACTTCATTTCATTCACCCTTGATCTGATTTCTCTAAGTTGAAGTTAAAAACTTCATACCTGAGAATTTTAAGATCAAGTTCTCCCTAGCAAGGACCCTTTGTAAGCTTCCTTCGTTCTTTTATCGCTTTCCTAGCATAAAAGTCGAACAGTGTTTGACTTTAGCTTTGACCAGTTAATGGTCAACGCAAAGTTCGTTTGAACTTTGCAACGTGATTGTAATCACGATGGTTATAATCCTTAGCGATTATACCTACTGATTACCACGTTAACTAGGTGTAGTGACGAGTCAAAGTTTCGGTCAAAATGCGTTTTAGCACGCATTTTGCAACAGAACTACTTTTAGGTATCAAAACACTTTGTTTTAATACCAAATCAGTTTTCTAAGTTAGTTAAACATGTTTTGACATGTTTAACTCGTCACTACTAGTTTAGTGCTTGTATAGGGTCGTAAGTTAAGCGCTCTAGACAACCGCTTAAACTTGCGAACCCGACCCGTTTGATCGATCATTAGGATCCGACCAATCTTGTTTGGTGATCATAGTTGCATAGGGAATAACCCCTGAGGTTATACCTTATGATCACCTAGGATTGGTTAGTTATTTGTTAAGTAGCTTATATGCCCATAGGAAATGACCAAAATGCCCTTTTGTGACATAAATCCATATTGTGCATATGTGAAGATAATTTTGACATCTAAACTGATATGGTAACATATTTAAGTGTAAATGGGCATGTAAGACTTGACATAGTGTCACACCCTGGCTTTTGCGGAAGCGTGGGTTTATTTGGTGTGACTTCTTAATACCATAGCAATAATCATAACAATGCTATATGATAAAAAAACGTGATGTTTATCCATTAATAAAGTTTAGAAACTACCACAATACCATTGTTTGAAAACATCAATACCGAATTAAGTTACAAACCATGAAAGTGTTTAACCGAGTTCATAAAACTCCACAAGACTTAAAGTAAAACCTGAGTTTAGACACATGTATTCCGTCCAGGAAAGGAATACACCCCTTAAACTCTCTCAACTACCATGGATAACATCCTTTATTCACGACGCAGCTTGAAAACTTACGCAGACACTTGCCAGATCCCTTTAGTTTCCTGAAATACATGTAGTTTGAAAAATCAACAAAAGTTGAGCGAGTTCATGTGTAAGTGAGTATGTATAAACCTTTGTAAACAGTGTATGTATGTAAGTCCCGGTATGATAGCAAACAAGGAAAAGATCACCAATGGTTTGTAAGGCCACTGATATGTGTGAAGGTATAGGGAGACTCAAACCTAGAAAAGTTGTACCGGGCTTCCGGCTGGAAGACATAGTCACCACTATGGGCAGCCCCGGCCTCATGGGTGTGGGCTCGCTACACCCAAATAGATCTATCACTCATGTCCCTCGGTCCTACAACGAGGATTGATGGTCCCAAGTATCCGCCTACCCTATCACATGATCTATGGTTCTTTCCTAGGCTAATCATACCAATAGTATTGTAAGTATTCCTTTGTAACATGTATTTCACCCCCGAAGTAAATAAACAAAACAGTTTAAAGAAAATGGGGACATGAACTCACTGTAAAGCGTCTTCAGAATCGTACTCAAATCTCCGGTCTCGTCAGCAAACACGGCTCCCTACAATGTACTAATGTCTATTAGACGATCGAGCCGTGCCGTGCCTTGCCTTTGTATTTACGTTTGTGTTATGATTCAAATGTTATTCCAAGTTGTATAATTATTTGTCAAAATAATTAATTTAAATTATATTTAGTTTTGGAATAATTATTTAATCAATATCTTCGGTATTAATACTTCTCAAGTATTTTAATCTTCGTATTTCCTTCCCACGGATAGGGGTATTCTATACATGTACTTTCGTATTCTTGTATGGTATATTTCTAGGTCCCACTTTAGAAAATATATAACTTACTTGTCAAAAATAATGTATTCCCAAGAAAATATATATTTTTCCCAAAAATGATATATTTTCTAAATATACTAGGAAAATATAATATAACTTCCCAAAAATAATATATTTTCTACTTGTCCAAAAATAGGATATACTGTGTAATAAAATCATATTTTCTTATGTTTTCCGTATCCAAAATAATATTTGTCCATAAATATATTTACAAGAGTACTTTCCGGAATATTTCATAAGTTACGTTTTTACGTTCGGTTTCACAATATCAAGTGTGTAACTTAAATATTCATTCCTTGTAATCTTTGGTATTATTTTGGAGTTGTAATTCTCATGGTAATCGTTAAGTTATTTTATTTTACCCAAAATAACATTTTGTAGTTGTGTCCATGGTAATAAGCATATCATTTTGTTTTCAAAATAACCACAATAATCATCAAGAATCAATCTTTAAACAACTTTACATCACCAAGAGCAAAAACTAAATGCGTTACATATTAATCATGAACTCAATATTTCACAAAAACGCGTAGTAACTTGGTGAAGCGTTTAGTGGCCTTAGTTACCTTCCAAAGTATATTTACTTTTGTTAAAATCTCATTCTCGGGATTTCTAGATGTTTACAACTTGTGAACTCATTTTACAAAAATTATTCTTTTGAACTCTTCTTGTAAATAAAATGTTCTTACACTTATTATGTCACCAACAATGGTGTAAGTGCAAGTAAAGGTCATGATCTTTTTAAAACTGGCTCTTGAACTTGGTTTGTTTAGAAAAGTCTTTTGTAAATCTCGGATCTACATGATCACCAAATCATTTTGTTTAACTATATTTCAAGAAATCATCTTTATTTATCAAGTTCATATTTTTATTAGGAGATGATTACTTTATGTAAACACATAATCACCTCCTAATCTTGTTAAATCATGTTTCTAATCATCATTTAACAAGTTCCATATGATGATCAGTATCACATTACCAAGGAATCAATAAGCAATCAACAACATATTCACAACAACATCATACTAGCATTATTTCATTATGTTTCATCTTATGTAAACCTTTTAGTGTTCTTGCATTATTTCTAATCATCATTTAACAAGTTCATGTCTCTTGTTTAAACCTTTTAGTGTTCTTGTATAAATCAACATACTACATCTTTTAACCATTAAAGTAGAAGTAAACAAGGGTTAATCAAGAACTTACAACTAGCTCAAAGGCTAGGGAAGATCACTAGAAAAAGATGATGAAAAATGGTGTGTAAAAGCAAGTAAGAGAGCTCCTTGATGATCCACAAGCTTCAAGCTCCAAGAATCACCTTCTAACACTTAAATCAAGCTTGGAAATGGAATGATGGTGGTGGCAAGGTGGTGGTGGTGGTGGCACTAGAGTGAGCTGAGAGGGAGAGAGAGATGTTGACGGAGTGGAGTGGTGAAGTAAGGTGTGAGATATGAAATGATTTGATGATCTTGCAAACCATACTTATTGAGATTTTTCAATATCTTGGCCACTCCATCAAGCAAAATCACAAGAATGAAATCTAGTAAGTAAGGTGGTGGGGTCCCCCACTTGGGGCCGTAAGTTTTGAAGGGAGGGGGGGGGGGGTTAATTATAAAATTTGGTGGTAAGTTTGTAAATATTTAGGAGGTTATGTGTAATATTTAGTGTATGTCATATTTCATAGTGTGTTGGGGTATTCGGAGACCATAACTAGTCCAAAAATAATAAAACAATGTTTCTGACAAAATTTTGGTGTCCCGGGTAATGTCCGGTTGTTCGGTTAGGTACCGTTCCATTAAAGTGCTAAGTTATTCCGTATAGTGTCTTTTATGTAACTTTTTGGGACACAATTAATTCCCAACACTTAGGAAAGCATTCAGGACCATTTAGTCAATTTTCTGCACATTACTAGCATGTTAAAATGCTGATTTTTGATGTTTAATGCAGAATTCTGCACTTAGAGTGGGTTTTAGGCACTTTCCGACACTTTATTTATCACCTAGTGACGCAGTTTTATGGTCCTTACTTCCCTACACACCATACTAGTGTAGTACCTTGTCCGTGGCCATACTGGGCCTCAAAACACTGTCTGTCTATGTACTGAACCCTGTCAGCATATTCCTGTCTTACCCGTTAATTGTGCTAACTGTGCTTTGTGCATCATGTATGTCACTAAAGTTTGTATGTGATGAATGGTTGTGATAGTATGAAATGTGATGCACATGTATGTATGATGAAGTAATCAGAGAGCAGTTTAAATCAGCAGTTGAAATTAAGCATAGTCACTAAGCACTAGACAATATAAATTAATTATACGGATACCTGTAATTAGGAGGGTTGTCACATTCTCCCCTGTTAAGAAAATTTCGTCCCGAAATTTTACTTCTGCTACTAGATGCACAGGGGTCTTGGGGAATAAATGTGGGTATTTTTCCTTCATACGGTCCTCACGCTCCCAGGTGAAATCTGGGCCGTAACGCGCATTCCAACGAACCTTGACGAGTTTGACACTACTCCTGCGCATCTTGTTAACATTCCAATCGGTGACCTCAACAGGTTCTTCGGTAATGTGGAGTGTGTCGTCAATATGAACTTCGTCGGCAGGAATGACAACGGTTTCTTGAGTTGGACTCTTTTTCAGATTAATACATGGAATGTATCATGAACGCCATTTAATTATGCGGGTAGATCCAACTTGTAGGCTACAAGACCAATCCTTTCCAGGATTCTGAATGGTCCAATGTATCTGGTGTTCAACTTCCCACGCTTCCCAAAGCGTGCCACACCCTTCCAGGGTGAAACCTTCAACAAAACCATATCTCCTTCCTCAAATTCCAGAGGTTTCCTTCTCAGGTCCGCATAACTCTTTTGTCGATCACGAGTCGCTTTGATGCGCTCTCGGATCAGTGTAATTTTGTCTGTTGTTTCCTGGACCAATTCCGGACCAACAAGCTGCCTATCACCTGCGTCAGCCCAACATATCGGTGATTGACACTTGCGTCCATAAAGAGCTTCAAACGGTGCGGCTTGAATGCTTGCATGGTAACTATTGTTGTATGAAAATTCGACCAATGGTAGATGATTGTCCCAACTACCACCCAAATCCATTACGCAAGCTCGCAACATGTCTTCCAACGTTTGAATCGTTCGTTCGCTCTGTCCATCAGTCTGCGGATGGAATGCAGTACTCAGATTTAACTGAGAACCAAAAGCTTCTTGAAAGGATTGCCAAATCCTTGACACGAATCTTCCATCTCTATCAGAGATGATTGAGAGAGGCACTCCATGACGTGCCACGATCTCTCTTAGGTATAGCTCAGCTAGCTTGCTAGTGTTGTCTTTCCCCTTAATCGCCAAAAAGTGTGCTGATTTGGTCAGACGGTCTACGATTACCCAGATCGTATCATGACCTCTGGGCGTCCTTGGCAACTTTGTTATAAAATCCATGGAAATCTGCTCCCTTTTCCATTTGGGTATCTCTGGTTGTTACAAGACGCCTGCAGGCTTCTGATATTCGGCCTTCACTTTGGCGCAAGTTAAACATTTACCAACATATACTGCAACGTCGCCTTTCATTCTCGGCCACCAATAGAAATTCTTTAAATCTTGGTACATCTTATCCGCTCCGGGATGAATCAAGTACCTTGACTTATGAGCTTCATTGAAAATCACTTCTCTAAGACCACCAAAGAGGGGAACCCAAGTTCTTCCCAAGAAACACAATGTTTCATCCTCCTTTGGTACCAACTATTTCTCCATCCCACAGAGATATTCATTCTCAAGATTTTCTCTGTTAAGAGCTTCCCTCTGCGCAGCACGAATGCGCAATGAGAGGTCTGTCTGCACAATCATTTCCAAATCCCTAACCCTTTGGGCTTGATTCTTTCCTCCTGACTCAGGGCATCGGCGACCACATTTGCCTTCCATGGGTGGTACTTAATTTCATAATCATAATCATTTAACAGCTCTACCCAGCGTCTTTGTCTCATGTTAAGCTCTTTTTGATCGAAAATGTGTTGCAGGCTCTTGTGATCAGTATATATGGTGCATCATGTGCCATATAAGTAATGTCACCAGATTTTTAATGCAAATACCACCGCGCCTAATTCCAAATCATGCGTGGTGTAGTTTTTCTCGTGAACCTTCAGCTGGCGCGAAGCATAAGCTATCACCTTTGGTCGCTGCATTAACACGCACCTAAGCCTTGATGCGAGGAGTCGCAATATACCACGAAGTCGTCAGTGCCTTCGGGTAGGGATAGGATCAGTGCGTCACAAAGCTTGTTTTTCAACAACTGGAAAGCTTCTTCTTGCTTGTCTCCCCATTCGTATTTCTTGTCTTTCTGCGTAAGGGAGGTCAAAGGTTGAGCGATTTTCGAAAAATCCTCAATAAACCTGCTGTAATATCCTGCCAACCCTAGGAACTGTCGAATCTCCGTCGGCGTCTTCGGAGTCTCCCAGTTTTTGATTGCCTCGATCTTTGTGGGATCCATATTAATTCCATCTCCATTCACCATGTGACCAAGGAACTGAACCTCACGTAACCAGAACTCGCACTTTGAGAATTTAGCGTATAACTTCTCCTTTTTAAGTAGCTCCAAAATAGCTCTTAAGTGGTGTTCGTGCTCTTCCTTCGTCTTTGAGTAGATTAAAATATCGTCAATAAACACGATCACAAACTTATCGAGATACGGCTTGCAGACTCGGTTCATTAAATCCATGAATACTGCTGGTGCGTTTGTTAACCCAAACGGCATAACTAGGAACTTGTAATGTCCATAACGAGTCCTGAAGGCAGTCTTTGGAATACTTTCTTCTTGAATACGCAGTTGATGATAACCTGATCGAAGATTGATCTTTGAGTAAAAACTTGAACCTTGCAGTTGATCGAACAGGTCATCAATCCTTGGCAAAGGACACCGATTCTTAATGGTCAACTTGTTTAGCTCGCGGTAGTCTATACACATGCGGAAACTACCATCTTTCTTCTTAACGAACAAAACTGGAGCTCCCCAAGGCGAGAAGCTTGGTCTAATGAATCCCTTATCCAATAACTCCTGAAGTTGCGTTGACAGCTCTTGCATTTCCGAAGAGCAAGTCGATAAGGTGCCTTGGATACAGGCGCGGCGCCTGGAACCATGTCAATGTGAAACTCGACTTGTCTCTGAGGCGGTAATCCTGGCAAGTCTTCAGGGAAGACTTCAGGATACTCCTTCACAACTGGAATATCTTCTAACTTTGGCTCGGCGGCTTCTTTATCCACGATGTGTGCCAAGAAGGCAACACATCCCTTCTCCAAACATTTCCTAGCCCTCAAGCAACTAATGATCCTTAGGGGCGTATTGTGCCTTTCCCCATGTACCACAATCATTTCTCCATTCGCCATTGGGATGCGAATGGTCTTCTCGTGACATACAATTTCTGCTCTGTTGCTTGACAACCAATCCATCCCTACTACCACGTCGAAGCTTCCCAACTCGACTGGCAGTAGATCCAGTGTAAACTCGTGCTCTCCCAGTTCAATCACACAGCCTTTAATAACTTCCTTTGTTTCTACTAGCTTCCCATTAGCTAGTTCTATTGAATACGATATATCTAGTTTATCGGGAACTAACCCAAGTATTTTCTTAAACTCTAGTGATACAAAACTATAATCGGCACCGGTATCGAAAAGCAGATGCAAAGCGTTGGTTAATAGGGAATGTACCAGTGACAACATTCGGGTCCTGGCGTGCTCCCATTGCTCCAATATTGAATACTCTTCCATGAGCTTGATTGAGTTTTGGGCATTCACGCTTGAAATGCCCGATGTCTCCGCAGTTAAAACACCCCGGTCCTCGACCGTTACCATTCCCAATACCACCTTGAGTGTTGTTTTGGTTGCGATTCCCAGCTTGGTTCGCAAAGTTCCCACGATTTCCGTTACCGCCATTATTTCCTTGCGGGCGGTTTCCATTTCCATTTCCTCCACGGTTGTTGTTAACAAAACCCCTTTGACCACCACGGCCAGTACCAACCCAACATGTATCCTTCGAATGACCAACTCTCCCACATGATTCACATTTCCCAGATCGGCATCGTCCCTCGTGATGCAACTGACACACGTTACACTTGGGCAAAGTGCCCATATATCCCCTTCCCTTGGCCTTGGCCGGTGCGCTTGTCTCATCCTTCTTGCTCGAACT